>WEIV01018884.1:18942-29550 GCA_013390005.1 Calyptomena viridis | reverse complement strand
CAAGGGAAGGGAAGGGAAGGGAAGGGAAGGGAAGGGAAGGGAGCTCTTTTCCTCTATCCTTTAGGCAAGCAGGAAGATAAGCAATAGAATACTCACCTGTTTTGCAAGCTTTGAGCAGGACTGAAGCTGATGGGAAAGACTCTCTTTGAAAAGTGAGAGTGCACCAGGAACACATTTTTCCCCTTGTCCAGACAAGACGTACTTAACTCAGTTGCCTCCAAGAAGCAGAATATGGAGCTTAAAATCTGCAGAGTGGTCACCACAGCTAGATTAAAATACCAGAGGATATTTAATTCTGCTGATTTTACTGAATCCTTTCTCAGATCTCTGAGCTGCCCACTAATTCCACCAGAAAAGTAAATAATAGCCAAAGTTGGCAGATTTGAGTATCAGATGCCTTTTCATACACAGTGAGCTAATTAAGGTAAAAGGGGAAGTAGATTGCCTTAATCAGCTGTTTACCTAACATGAAGAACCCAAATATTTCATCCACATTAAAAATTTATATTAATTTTTAAGTTTTTTGTAATGTTTATATTAAAATTCTTTGAAATACTGTTTTATTTAGAAAAAGAAGACAAAACCAGAATATAAGGATGTTAGTTCAAGTCACAGTATTAAAGGAAGCTGTTGCTTCCTGAAGCCCTCTTTGCTAGTACCTACTGGCACACCAGTTTGAGAGTTCAAAGCCTTCATAGCTCTGACACATTCAATAAAACTGGAAACTAGTAGTGTTGTGCAACCATATAATTGAGTATTTTGCATTACCTTCACCTGTGCTTGAATTCATCCTGTCTGGCCATACAGTAGCTAAACAGAAAAAAAAAAAAAAAAACAAACACACTGTAAAAGGAAAAAGTAGCAGATAACATAAGGCTTAGGAAGTGACAGGAAACTTCACTTCAGCAACTTATGTTGCCTGGTTAAGACACAATGACAAAATTTAGGGGTAAGTCTGCATTTTTTGCCATTCATGTGCTGTCAAGACAGCTCACAAATGTGGAAGTTCATGTTTTGTAAAAATGTTCCTATCAGGCATTTATCTTTATTTTAGTTTTTTTTTCCAACTTGGCCTCTGTGAATGCATTTTAACATATTCCTGCTGAAGGAGAAACTGGGAAAAGTGGTTGCGATACAGTATGAAAGGCTTTTTTAATCCCCAGAATATCTCAAAGGACAGGTTTCTAGGACTGTTGAAAGGAGTAGTATAGCAATGGACATTCCTTCAGAGCAGAGGTCCTGGCCTCTTCAGTGCTGGCACAGGCTCCAGGGACAGGGTTGTCTGAGCTTCCAGAAAGCCACAAGCTCCAAAGACTCAGAGAAGCACATCAAAGATATATATATAACTATTCAATATTTGAATGTAAGTTAGAGATACAGCATGTTTGTTTCAGCTACTCTTCTTGGAGTGAAGGGTGTGAGAGATGCTTCTGCTGCCACATCCCACTGGAGAGCTGTCCAAGGGCAAGCAGAACTGCAGCTGTACAAGTACCCATGCTCTTTTCTCCTCTATGCCAGAAATAATTGCTGAAGGACCAACTTTTTTTTCTGATATTAATAAAATGTTTTATTTTCTTAAACTCTTGCATCATCCAGTGAAACTCAGCCTTTTTAAAAAGTCTCCTAATTCTCATCAAATCCTTCAGCCCAGACTTGACAACAGATGGCCTGACTGTACTTAGAAGTAGTTTCTTAACTATGACATGACAAATCCATAATTTGTTTAATTTATGTTGTCATAGAGCTTACAATGATGCCCATTGTACCAAAAAAAGAAAGAAGCACAGGTGCCACAGAAGATTTTAATTTGGATGTGGGAAATAGAGCCGGGTCACCTTTTGAGTTTCTATGAACCTTTTCTTGGTTTATGTTTGTGACACCTCAAACTTTTGATCTCAATTTTCTTGACTGAAGCATCTCTCAGGGGGAAAAAATGCTATTTTATTTAAATTTTCTTTCTGCAGATATTCGGGTTGAATGGAAAAATATTTTTCTTGAAGTCGTTCAATCCAAACTTCCTCATTTTACCTGGAACAAAAATAAAAAGGAATTAGAGATCCCTATCCTTTTATCTAGAGTGCAGAAAAGTCACTTTTTTAAGGGAGAATACAAGGAATAACTATTTCTAACCGCCTAATGTTTTCACTTGGAAAGCACTGTGTCTTTGAAGAGAATCTATTTTTATTTTCTCCAGTTAATATTTTGACCTCACTTTCTAACTTCCATGTTGCCCACTCGTGCTGCTGACTTTTATTTCTCCCATGCAGCTCCATGACTACACACCATATCTTGAATCACTGTGTAGGTGGCCACAGAGACACACAGCTGAGCACTGGAGAGAACTGTTACCTCATCCTACACTCAGGGACAAACGGTCTGCAGTGGCTGATAGCAACCAAAATATGCAACATTCGTTCTATTTTAACTATTCGAAGTTGCCTTTTTTATTTCTCTCTCTAATCTATTTGCCATCATAGCCTCCAACTTACATTTAGATCAAAGGCAATTTGAAGCAAACACAATCACCTTGGCGTACATTTGTACAATTGTAGTCCAGCCATAATTCATATAAGGAATATTTCACACCAGGCATGCAGACTGAAGTCAGGAAGGTAGGATGTGCAAAGGTCCAAGCTCTTTAGAAAGCTTGTCCACAGTGTCTGAGAGGCACTTCAGAGGACTGCCATGGAGGGCCTATTCAGCCATGGGGAGGCAGATGAGGAGCTGAGCGATTCGTCCTCTTCTTGCACAGCAGGCAGTGAGTCAGCAGCAAAACAGATCTTGCCTCCAGCCTCTCACCTCCTGAGCTCTCTGCCATCTGTCTTCCTGGTGGCACAGAAAGTCTTCAAAGTCTTCAGTGTTCATATTTACTATGGATAAAGAAAATCAGTTGTGAGGGAAACCCCTCAGATTTGTTTCTTACATCCAAATTTGCTTTTTCTTCAGCTATCTATACCTCTACTATACACTTGGTAACAATGAGTTGAATATGGACTTTATGGGAATCCAAGACAGGGAAGGCATAAATACCCCTGGGGCAGTTTGTGTAAATCAGGTTAAAAGCTAAGAGTGCTCAGTACCTTGGCAGGGGTCTGAGCATGCTGCCCAATATAGCATTCTCATTTTTAATTTCTACATTTGGGTATTTAAAACTATTCTTAGTAGCATCTACACTTCACATGACAGCTCTGCGGTTATTTTTCAGCCTCAGAATGTTTTATACCCTGGGCATCAATGTGCTGATCTGTTAGTTCCCTTTCTGCTTGATTTTATATTTTCTTTCCTTGGTGTTGGCATTTCATCATTTTTTTTCTACTGTCATTCCCTTTGGTTCTAAGAAGGCTTAAAGTCCACAGTATGATCAAAAGATTTTCATCTAGCTATCTTCTCTCCAGCAGCAATGTTTCCTCTACAGTTTACCATCCAAGCTGGACCTTCATTTCTCTGCTATGACTCCAGTGACTGCACTGATTCACTCATACTGTAGGAAATTCAAATATGCTTATATCCAATTCAGAAATGATCTATACCTTTAGGTTTCGTAAGCAGAGACACTGGAAAAACAAATGCTGAGACTCATTACAAGTGCTTGCAGGAGCCAAGATTTCTATTTAATTTATAAATCTTTGGTGGTGTACACAGCCATGGGCTGAATATTACATGACTCACCTGAGCAATTACCACTGCTCAACAAGTTCCATGGAGAATTATTGTGTGAGGACAGACCACAACACATGAACTAAAAACCTCCAAACACTGTTTATTTAGATGGAAATAGCTGATTTCTTACAATGAATATTGAGGGAATCATGGTCTCTTCCTAGACATTTCTCTTATAGGAAGAGATGGCAAACTCTCATAAGTTATTTGTGGGTTGCCCTCTGTTAAAATTGGAAGTACACAAAAGGAATATTGTGGTAAAAGTACATTAAAACTCCATTCCATGACTCAAATCTGCAGAAACAGAGTCAGATGGAAAAAAATTTCTATCATGCAAAGCTAAATAGAGTCACAGAATATGCTGAGTTGGAAGGGACCCACAAGGATCACTGAGTCCAGCTCCTGGCCTTGAACAGGACTATCTCCAAGACTCACAACACATGCCTGAGAGTATCATCCAAATGCTTCTTAAACTCTGTCAGGCTTGTTGCTGTGACCACTTCTCTGGGGAGCGTGTTCCAGTGCTTAACCACCCCTGACACAACTTCCCTCAGATCCTGTCATTGCCACTACAGACTTCTCTAATGAGGAAGTTGTAGACTGCCATGAGGTTGGCCCTCAGTCTCTTCTTCTACAGATTGAATAGATGAAGTAAGCTCATATGGCTTCCCCTCAAAGCCCTTCACCATCTTTGTTGCCCTCCTTTGGACACTCTCTAATAGCTTAATGTCTTTCTTGTATTGCCCCAAACTGCCACAATATTCAAGGTGAGGCTGCACCAGTGCAGAGCAGAGTGAGACAATCACCTCCCTTGACCTTTGGGCTATTTGTTAAAAATGGGTTTTTTCATTGTACAAAGAACAAAATGTTAAGAGAAAGACAGAAGTAGTGCCTGACACCAAACTATTGCTTCATTGACATGGTCACAGAAGATAAATTAGCCAAACAAAACACACTTTATTGTGGTACATTGAGTTTTGAATCAATTTTCCAGTTGAAACGCATGGAAGCTACTGCTGGCCTGTCTTGGAGCTCACAGTCCAATGCACATGGGGGGAGGGTGAGTTCAAGACAAGTCTAACAAGGCTGCATTGAATAGTCTGAGAGCAAAACTGGAGAATCCTTTAAACTGCATTCTGCTCTCAGCATAGGCACACAAAATTTTTTCTAGGAAGTTTGTTTGGGAGCATGTAATGGCTCAAAGACATAAGGATGAGTAGAGCAACACAAAACCAAAGATTAGTCAGTGGATAAATGCGTGAACCAGATCAGACAGAAAGAAAGAGAAGGGATGACTGATCATCTAAGTTATAGAAAGATCTCTAGAGAATCTACACAACCTTTGGAGCACCACAGATTTTCCAGATAGCATGTGTACTGAGATCTTCAGGATTTGCCTCATTAACTACCACCAAATTGTGACCATGAAAATAAAGTCAGAAATGGTTCCAAGACTGATTATGCTATGCAGAGGAGTACAGCAAAATGGCACAAAAGGATCTTCATGCCATGCAAAAATGAAGAGACTTCTAAAAATTATCTGAATGGAAGCAGCTTAGGAATTGGGGTTTTTTTAAGCTGTTTAGACCTTTGTGGTTTAAGAGGGAAAGAAAAAACATGCATGCACTGTCTCTGATGTCGCTAATGAGGCATCAGGGCTCTAAATGGTGAATGGACAACATTGATGTGCCATCACATTTCTCATTCAGTTTTAACATAAGACATATGCAAGTTATTTTTGTTTGTATTGGGCTGGCAGATCCATCCTTTTGAAAAATGTGCAATGGGAAGCTTGCTAGACAGTGACGCAACACAATGCGCAGTGCCAAAGCAAACTTCGTGTCTGTTTCTTTTCACAACGACATCAAATGAGTTGGAAATAAATCCACTGAAGTGACTGGAATTATGCTCATCTAGAAACCAAGTTCAAGTGAGATTCCCACATAATGTCTTTGCATGAGCAAGGAAGCCAGGAGGTCCTTGTTCTACAGGTCTCCTTTTCCCATGCTCCATTAGGGAGTTTGGGCAATACTGTGCCATTAAGACTGGCCAAAGTTTATTCTCCAAAAGAGATTTCAGCTTCTCTCCTGCCACCAAATGCCCTGAATTTCATAGGAAGGAGATTACAGGATTCGTTACTCTCTTAGAATGGTTTTACTCAAAGCCATGTACTGTAAAACAGAACACAGCCCACAGATTTTCCCACTTGTATGCAAGAAACCTAAAAATAAAACACCTTTAGACTCCTTGATTCTTCACAAACTTTCTTCCTTTAACTATACCCAAGTAGCAACTATGAACATTATGTGTACATGAAGGACCCTCCAGTTGAAAGATGGAAAGACCTCACACTCTAAGTCACCCTAAAAAGGAGTCTCAAGCATCAAACTTCCCATCATCCAGGACATGGCTTTGCTTACCTTCAAAAACAATGAGGCTGTACAGTTCTTTGCTTCCAACCTAGGAAGTTTCCCTATTCTTGTCAGTAAAGGCCTTTATATGTTCCTAAAAAGCACATAGCAGTCTTTTCCCTTCTCTAATTCTTGGGAAAAAGTGTTTTTATTATACGGCTACTACAAATGCAACTCAGTAGCTGGAGAAGTACTTTAAGATTATGTAGATACATAACCAATGTGAGGGGCTTTGCCTCTCTAGCTGATATGGTTGCTGCTTCTTTCAGGAAGCACACATATGAAACTTTATCTTGTGCAGTTTGGGGCTTTTTTCCACTACTGCCACTCAGAACACTGAACCAGAGCTAAAGAAACATGGTCAGAGCTGAGTATTTTTGTAGGATAATGGTTAGATCTGTTCATGCATGCTATGGATGTCCTGGATGAATCTTCTTCAGAATAAAATTATAAAAATCTATAAAAATATTATTGTAGACTTTTCCAAGCCAATTTCAGGCTTTAAATCTAAAACCACTTATTTGTACATTTGACTTGATACACATGAGCAGTTCTATTGATTTCTCTTTATATTGAGTTCAGTGAAGCTGCTCACATGTGTCAGAGTAAGCAAAAGCGTAAGTGTTTGTGGGACAGTGATTTAATTGCTCTATCTCATTCTTTTTTTTTTTTTTTAGCTATTCTTCATGAAGATTTGACTGTTAGAGGAAAACATCAAAGGGGATGGTAAATTTTCAATCTCTAGTATTTTCAAATTAAGTTTGCAAGCATCTCCTGAAAATATGCATCACCAGTACAAGGTAATTTAACTGAGAGGTAACTGGGTGAAGTATAACAGCCTGGAACAGGCAGAAAGTCAGAATCACAGAGTTCTCCTTAATCTTAAACACCATGATCTTCTGGAAAAAATCTCCAACACTAAATATTTGAAGCTAGCATCCTTTTCAATCTGTCTAGTATCTTTATGTTTTTATACCTATATGTATACATGTATGCAGTATATAGTGAAATGTATGATGTGATAACACACATCTTGTATGTATTTCTGTGTATGTACTCAACATATTTTTATGTTATGTACGTACTACATGTATTTTCTTTGGACTGAAGTTAGGAGACTGAATATTATTCATACTATAGAAGAATCTGGCAGATACTTATGCTTTTGATTTTTCTTTCTTCTTTCAAAACAATTACATATTTTTTTGTCCCAAAATACTGATAATCCTGCACAAAGTTCTACCTTGTTCTCATTCCTTTTAAATGTTTAAGATTGCAGTTGGCTTTTCCTGCCAAGTCAGTAGCTGGAACACTAAAAGGAAAGACTGAACACTGAACATATTTCTCAGTGTGTACACCAGCCTACCCTCGTGCTGACCATGTTCAAGAAACTGCACTAGGAATTTTCTTTTTCCTGCTGAGGAGAGGATGAAGGACGAAAGAATGACCAATTATAAACTCTGTTGTCTTTAGATGAAAGAACCTTTTTGTGGTGTTCTTCAATCTCTTGTTTGGGCTGTCAACAGCAATTTGATAAAGAATGTTCCTATGTCTGACCTGTTTTTTCAAGATGGTAACCTATATTGTGTATCATCTAAAGCCAGGGGATAAGCATCCATTATACTCTGTACCGCTGTTCCTGCAAGCTGAGCATAGCCTTTAAAACCCAGATAAGTTGATTGATAGTTGTGTTGAGAAAGCTGCTACTAACGATATTTTAGTTAAAGGGGGAAAAATTAAAGTTTCTTTAATCTGATTCTCCCCCACCCCCAACACCACACTTCAGAGGCCAAAGCTCATGATAACTGTTTTGTGGTGAATGGTCAATTGTTACAAAATTCTAATTGGTTCTGGGTCAGTCCCTTTGAAATGGCTGCTGTGCTCTAGTAATTTTTTCAATTAATTCTTAACAACTGACAAAACTTTGAATCTTGTCAAAAATCGTTCAGATTTTTATAGTAGGCAAGAACATGGAACAAGATTAGCCTGGATTAAGAAAGATTCCTACATACATTATCACCAAGGTTATAATTATAGTTTAGTTCTCTTTTTTCTTTGCTCTCAAAATAATGATTAACTAGCTCAGCGGGGTTTTCTTCCCTGTAAGTAGTTACCAAATACTTTTATATGAATAGATTGTAGAAATGCGTATGTGGATTCCTTGGTTGATTTGTTAATAAATTGCGCAAATTCAGGATAATAATAAGAAGAATAATGGCAATATTCAAGAAAATAAATAAGTTCAACTAGGAATCTTCTCAGACATATTTTCATAGAACTAGACTTTTGGACATATTGAAGTCCTGTACAGAACAGGATCTGTGTTGGTCAGTCTTGTATCCTCACTAAGTCAGGAAGTGACCAAGGACCAGTTCTTCCACAGTGTTACTTAGAGAAGTCTCAAGACTTTTTCTATCAAGTACAGGCTTCAAAGAGGTACAGTTGAAGGACAAAGTCAGGCCACATCTTCTACTGTCTCCAGAAGGTCTTCAGATAGACAAAGAAATTACCATGAAGGTCTCTTTCCTACAGAAAAAAAAAATAATTCTGAGTCTAGGGGCTGATTATATCAATTATTTGCCTGTAAGACACCCACATAAGTATGAATAACTCTGAAATTTTTTATTAGTCCTTCTTCAGCAGATATCTTAAAAATAGTCAGTCAGGTCTATCAGATTACAAGAGATGTTAAATCAAGAGTTCATTAGTAAATCAGATTAAGTTATAGACACAAATTATCTATAACTAATACAACTAATTTTCTAAGCTATCACTTAAGCTTAATCATTTACATAGGATCTAGTTCATAGCTCTGCTGTTTGTTCAAGAAGCCTGAAGAAACAAAGTTTGAGTCCTCTGCAGTTCCAGACTCTGGTGTGAATCCTTCTACCATAACTCGGGAACAGACACATTCTCTCAAAGTTATCACAGCTTTGTATCCTTGCACCTGATCATAAATGACCATCCATTACACTGAGAAGAGACCAGCTTTAACCCACTTCACACATTTTCAGCCAGTTTGACCTGCTCTACAATTTCTGTACAAACATCTATTTTGATGGTAGTTTAATGAACTCAATTTTATTAAAATAAATAAATAATCTCACCATAGGTAATATCCAATATATACATTATAATGTAAATTAGCCACATTTTAATCTAACAGGAAAGAATTGTCACTGGCAGTTATATAGACTGGTAACATTCACTAAGCCGTTTTTCCAAGTGCTGTAACTATGTGCTGTTCCCCCTCCCTCCTTTGAGTTCTCTTTCCATTCTTACAGAGACAAACAAAACTGTGGATTTCTGGTTTCTTTTTCAGGACTCAATTATTTCTTTGATTCCTGGTGTAATAGCTACTTTACTGTTGATAGTGAATTTTTGTCCCTTTGGATTTTGCTTTACAGGCAAGCAAGGTCCCAATTCTGGAGGGTTCTTGTCAGAATTACTCCAACAGAAGTTCTTTTATCAGGAGAGCTTGCAGAATAGAGCCCTTAATTATCAAAGTAATATGGTTCCAATGGCAACATGTTGTCCTCTCTGGATCTACAAATTGAATTTTGCTGATACTAAATCTAATGTTTATAGATTTCAAAACATTTTGAAACAGGCTTCAATCTCCTCTCCAGGAGTGTGTAAACTTGTGCTCTGTTCAGTTTCTGTTTTCCATGTTCTCAAGAGTTTGGATTATCTTGACTATTCATAAAAAATGTGAGTGTCTGCTACTTCTTCTACAGGATTGCATAAATCATGGAGAAAGGGCATGGTTTCTTACTCCTTTCAGGGAATGATAAACAAAGTATGGTGAAACACGTACACTGTTAAGAGAGTCGCAGTCACAAGTTAGACCTTTATTTCATGCTCCAGAGAGTAGTCTACAGAGATGGTTTATTCCAGACAGTGAAAGTCTTTCAAAGTGCACAAGTCTGGGCTACGCGGAGGCAGTTCTTGCTGATCGTTCTTACACTTGCACACATAAAGTTGCACTCCTCCTCAATTTTTTGCTTGTGAACTAATCCATGGAGTACTTCAAAAGCATAATTAAAGTCAATATTGATTTCACCATATTGTAATTGGAAATACTGCTTGAACAGTCTATATGCATTGACTGGTGCAATAGAATGGGGCTGTGTGGCCTGGATTTTGTGGTTATCCAAAGGATGACTTTGGGTTGGGTTGGCCCCTGGCATGACAAGTAACCAGCCTTAAATCCAAGAATCAAACACAGCTTTGAATGGTGAAATTAGTGAAAAATGCTCAAAAGGATTTGAATTTTGCTCCTCTTTAATCCTTATTGATTTTTTAATCTGTTAATGAAATAATTTTACACGCCTACAAATATTGTGATTTTTAAAATATTCCTATTCCAAATAAAGCCATCAAAAATGGAAAAACAATCACAAATACTTGAAAATCAGTTTCTCTAGTTTGTCAATATTTTGTTTCTACTTCAGAAATTTGAAATTTTATTCAGTTGATGTGTAATTCTTTTTCCTTTTTTAGGGAGGAAAAAAAAAGCATTGCTTCAAATCACAAA
>WEIV01018884.1:0-16085 GCA_013390005.1 Calyptomena viridis | reverse complement strand
GACTTGACCCACAAAAGTCTGTTGAAGATAAGTCCCTCCTCCTTCATTTCATTCACATTGGGAAAGTGTTATGTTTGATATGTGAATCTGACATTTCATTGTAGCTTTTTCATGTTCACAAAAGAGGGCTTGGAATAATCTGAGTATATAAAACAATCTGAGAATATAAACAGTATATTTCTCTGGGCCTTGTAGCAGAAAGCAAAAACAGCAGTGGAAAATTGACACACATAGCCTTTCACAAGATGCAAGAGCTTCTCCTTTTCTTTAGCCATTTCTAAGAGCCTGGCATACATCTCAGTTCTCGCCTCCAGTAAATTAAACCATGGGTTTCTCACAATTTTTATTGAGAGAAGGACCCATATTCTTTCTCAAGGAAAAAAAAAACACAGCTGATCAAAAGAGACTCTTCCAAAGCCACTTGACTTTTTTTTGGTATCAATACCCCCTTAAGTTTGCTAAATGTCTTAGTTAGCCTTCAAGCAGATCTGTGAGGATTGGAGTAATCTAATCCAGTCTGACAATAGCACTTTTCCAAAATACAGCTTCAGAGTGAAAAGCCACATTTTTAAAAAGTGCATGATTTCAGAAGTTCCCAGAGCCTCTCTCCAAATTGCTTTCACTTACAATGTTGTTTAGTGTTTGCTTACAGCAATTCCTGGCCAGATTTACGGGTGGAAGGTGCTTTGAGTTCATCAAGTGCTGTCCTCAGCTACTACTGTCACCATCCTAAGTAACCCATTTCGTATATGAAGTCAGCAAATTCAACAGAAAACATGAGGATTCATTGATCCTGGCATCTGACCCAGGGCAAAAGATTTTTCAATAAAGTAGATACAAGTAGATATATTAGGGACATTTCCCCATTGATTTAGATCAGAGTCCAATGACACGGCAAAGGGGACTGATGTCTTAACTGTATCAGCCATCTGCTACTTCTGATAGAGCTACTTATAGTTTCTCTGTCTCTCCTGAGACATGCAAATGACTGAGATTGAGTTTCTGTTATTGGGATACTTCATTAAAGGTGGGATTTGTGTTAATAATTGAGTGGCTAGATTTAATACCTATTTTCAAAATATTTTCCACTTCTAAATCAGAATTTTTTCAAGAAAATAATTATTATTTTATTATAATATTCATCTAGCAATATAACACCATGGAAATACTAAGAAAGAGTTGTTGCTTGATACGTTTTTAGTTCTGTGAGATTCTTAATATGAAAATATAACTCTATTTTCCAGACACTTTTTCACAGATGTTATGATGCAGTCTGTAAATTCATGATCCTAAATATACTTCCCTTCTAATGTGACTGTTATCTTTTCATCTATTTTGCCTGCATCCCAACTCTAGAACTTTTACTATGTGGTTACTGAAAGCTTGCTAACACAAGGATGTACAAACCAGTGTCATTCTACTTAACCAGAAAAAGTCAGGTTTAGTAGTCTAGGGAGGCAGACATATATGTGAAGTAATTATCTAATAATGGAAGTTGAATACAAATAATTTAGTTACAAATCCACGAATCGCAAACTTTTTTAAAAACACATGCACATCCTGCCATATAACATTTCCTACAGAGTAACTAGGCTTCTTTGCATTTATAATTCCACATTGATGACTCTCGAAACAAATATTGAAATTACATAGTAAAATACCATAAGAGGTCCAGACTGCTTCCCTTGTATTGTGAGACTCTTCAGAGTTATGTCACTGTATGTGTCACAGAAATTATGAATCCTACATGTACAAAACACTAGATTGCTGGAAATAAAACTGTTTTAACCATGCAGCGTTTTTCAGTGTTCCATTATATGCTAAAACACATGCAAACATATCTGAAAATACATGAGCATCAGTTATTTACTCAGCTCCTAATTAGAAAGCAGTATAAAGGTATCATAAATCTCAGTCTGCATGAAAGAACGTGCAGACCTGCATGTTCAGATCTTTATCTGTTCACACAAAGTGAACAACTCAGTAAGACAGTAAAATATACACTAGACTTTGCAACCTTAAGGAAAGAGTGAAAGATATTTGTCCATTAGTCCTAGCTATTTATTTTCAAAATAATCTAAAGCTGTCACTTACTTCCAAAAATGAGAAAAAGGGAATATTTTGTCAGGAGTAACTTGAGGAAGTAACTTAAGGAAGTGTATATTTCATAGTGAGTATAGTATCTACATGTATATGTTGATAATACATCTCCCAGAGGACTGGAACTCAGAGAAGGGTATGGCTAACTGTTAGCCAAATATCCTTTCTGATTTGAGCATCAGTGTTACTTTAGAAAGACAAAATTACTGCATATATGGGTCATTCTTCAGTAAAATATGCTGTTCATAATGCTTACAAAGCACTAGAGTTTACACTGAAATCCATAGTTGTTTTGGCTGTATGTGTAACTTTGCTTTTCTCACTGGTGGTCACAAATAAAACTTCAAATATTCCTAGACAAAATCTACAGGCAGAACAGAGATTCTTGCAGCTTCCCTGTAGCTGAATGTTAAAAAAAATGAAGAGCTGGATCTGGCAGATTTGGGGACAACAGCCAGAAGAAAAGCTGATCCAGATTCAATCAAGTGCTGATCTTCATCCATTATTGGATGACATGCCCATTTGAGATGAGCCATGCTGGTCCAATAATTTAAATCCAAGATAGAAGATAGCCATGAATAAGAACTTCTCCAGTTGACACATCCTATATAAAGGTCATACTTCTGGTCTCTGCAAATCAGAGTGTGAAAGTAATGAAAAAATCAAGTGTGTGAAAGGATCTGTTTTTTAATAAAGCGACACTTCTTCCTGTGTAACAATTCACAAACTGCTGAAAAGCCTTTGAGTAGACTGAAGGGGCCTCTGCTACACCCAGAATGGCTCAGACATCACTGTCCCAAAGGATACATATGACTGCAGTAGAGTGTGGAGGACCAAAATCCAAACACGGTTCTGTAAAATGAGGTCTGTACACAATGCTCCACCACTACCTTTCCCCACAAATTCACCCATCAGTTCTGGTCTGACACAACACCCAATTGTCCTGGCATACTCATGATTTGTATCTAATATACTGGATTGCTGACTCCGGACATGGCTCTTAATGCTCTGACCGCATATCTACTTGAAAAAAGGAGACTCCATTGCTCACTAGGACCTAAAATTCTCATAGTTGGGCACAAAACTTTCTTGAAAATCTCTTACCTGCTGCTCTCCTTCTGCCCTTCCTAGAGCCCCTTCACACATATCGATGTCTTCCTCTGCTGCTCTTTCTATCTTACTAAAGATTTCCTGGTCTTACAGACTTATCTGTTTACATATTCTCAATTGCTTATTGTGCAAAATAGCTTGATTTTGATGATACAGCTGGGAGTGTTGTACTGCTTCACACTGAACATTCCTTTAGTTTTGTTTTTCTTAGAATGTCTGGTATTGTTTTCTGGTTTCTGTTGGATTTTATATGAAGACCAGCACTAATGTAATTGATGAGCAGAGAAGAGACAGTCCTTCCTGTGCACTGCTGATACTGCAATCACCATGTCCCATTTCAGAACATGTTGTCTTCTCAAAAGGTAAATTCTTCTCTGAAATGAAATGCTTCCTGCTTTTAGGAGTAGAGCATTTCCCAGGTATTGCAACACAGACTGGGACACAAGATAAATATTCCTGATACTGTACTGTTTGGTGACCATTATTTTTAGTAATAAACTCTTGCCAGGTTTTATTTAAGTTATTTATATGATTTCTACTTCAAAGTGACAGATGAGGTGGCTAACAACGACATCTCACAATGCTGGGGCATGTTCATCATCAGTTTTGAAACAAATGTGAGTTTCAAGCCCCTGCAGTACATCCATATCTCATTTTTTCAATATGGTTACAATTTCATGTCATAACTATAAGGATATTATAATTTCAGATACTTGAAAAAGGAAAAGTTCTTAAGGTCTCAATCTGACAAATTCTGCTCTAAGTCAGAAATATTCTAGAGGTCTCATGCTTGCCTTCTCACCATGTATTTGTAAAGGAAAGCAAAATCAGGCCTAGCCCAAGTTTAACCTGCAAAATTAACTCACTGAGTATGTTCACATGAATAGGCAAAGTAAATAAACTATTAGCTTTTCAAAAAATGGTGTAGTTAGACCTCCTACTGTACAGAAGATGCACAAAGAGCATTTTTACCTCGTCTATATCCAAAATTATTCCTTCTTATTCATGACGACTTTGTATTATCCATGCTGTTCCTTTTCTGAGATTCTGTCATGAATTCTTCTCTTCCTTAAGTTTTATTAATCTTGCTTAGATTCAAACAAATCTGTCCTGAGAGGTAAGGTCGTGACTATCCTTTCTCTGCCCAATTCCTCTAGTGTCAGTCTTTGGTGGCTTCCTTGCAGAATATGAAATATTACTACATTTGGGGGGAAATATTGCAAGTCTTCCTCTAGCAGATGAAGCTTATATGCTTATTTGCTTATGTGCATATAAGATGTGTAGTACATTCAATTATTTCTTTTAAAAAATGGAAGAAAATACAAGCTATCACTTCAGATTAGCCAAATTTAAAAAAAAAAAAAATAAAAAATCCAGGAACAGGGGAGAAGAAGTAGGAGAGTTTTCATACTTTAGATCGACTTCTTGCAGGGCCAAAGGGCTATGCTGAGTAACTCTTCTCTCTCTAGTCTGTAACATATCTTCCCCCATTTTGTGAAGGTGAGCTCTTGGTGAGGAGTCTGGCTAGGAGCAGAAGTCTAAACAGCTGAGGAGTTGGCAAGAAGGGCTGGTACAGTGTCCTTGTGTTAATCCATAAAGGTGTATATGTACAGGATAATAAGAGAACAGCAAAACAAAACAAAACAAAATGATAGCAAGTACCTAGTTCAGCCTCCTGATTAGGAAACTCCAGTGGGAAACCAGTCCTAGAGGAGTTTTGCAAAACATTCCAGCAGAGCAGACAGTGAGAAGGCTTACTCTCCAGCAGAAATAATTGAATTTTCTGACTCTCTGCACATACTTGAACGAAAAAGAGTTGCCTCATGCAGCAATGTGATTGATCATCCTAATCCCAGAGAATTTTACAACATAACAGGTGATATCAAAATCAAGTTTTCTGGAGCTGCTGCACTTAGAATGAGTCTTGTAGGACTTTTAGGAAGAGATGGAGGAGAGTGAGATTGAGTAGCTTTTCTAAGCCCTTATATTGCACTGTTTCAATGAGCATTTATGTGTCTGTACAATGCATTTCTGTGTTTGTCCAACTGCTTTTCAAATATATTTTCATGTTGATAAAGGTTGTGTTTAATCACCATCTTTCTTTCAGAAGTTTCAGGGGCCAGGTCTTACTCATATTTTTCTTTATTATTTAGTTTATAGAGTATTCCGGGGGAGCCTGTTGTTACACATGCGCCATGCATAACACAAGGGATCTCCCAGCACAGGCAGGGCTTCTAGCTGCTCTTATAATGATAGATTTAAAAAAAAAAAAAAAAAAAAAAAAAAAAAAAAAAAAAAAAAAAAAGGCATTGTATATAGCTTTTAATAGAGAATCTCTTCAATATCGAAGCATATTGTATTTTCCACCCACTTCTCGTGCAGTTGCACTCTTTCCATCACATCAAACCTTAACAGCACGATTTTAAGTATCAGTTCCAGCAGTTAATCAGATCTAGCACTGTTTGGTGTTTGGGTTGATTTTTTTTTAAGTTATTATTATTTATTTTTTTCCTCAAACCATTTGCAAGCGCTCACATAGTTTTTTGGGGAGGTGGGGTTTTGGGGAATTTTTTCGTTGAGGTTTGGGTTTTTTTGCTTGCTTGGTTGGTTTGAGAGGTGGGTTTGTCCGTTTGTTTAGTTCTGTTGCAGTCTGTTTCATTTTTTAAGGTGTCCCATTAACAAGTTAGCCAGTACTAATGTCTTACTGTACGGTGGCTTCTAGCAATCTCTTGTAGTAAGGAGCGATTTATAATTGCAAACGCAATTGTTTTGAGCTCTAAAAGAAATGTCAGTAATATTAAGTGCGATCAGCATTGACTACTCGGCTGGGAATCCTGATACATCGTGAACTTGGTTTTCTTCAGAGAAAGCCCCCTTGCCACTGGCCATGTGTAGCAACAGTTTGGATAGCGTTTCTGGTCAATGATCTCGGAACCAGCACTTGTATCTTGATGGGAAACGAATATGTCGGGATAGTTATTTACTTCGTCTAGCTACACCTGTGTTTCAGGAGTTCGTTGTTTATTAACTCCTAACGATCGTAGCTTTGGAGTCGGTCAACAAGTGGTGAAACTTGACTGTGTGCTAACTACGGCATGCAGAAATACTTTTTCTTTTGTTTTTATTGTTAAAAAAAAAACCTCCCTCCACTTCTACGGGTTCGTATTTTCCTTCAGCTGCTTCTGTAACTCCAGCAAGAATTTTGAGGGGAAAATGATAAAACAGAGTGAAAATTGAAAATGGTTTGATGAATCCGGTGACAAGTATATTAATTGCCGAGTAACGATTTCTCATATTGTTATTTTTCACCACGGAGACATCCGAGGCAGTACCTTTATATGCATTTTAGTTCCATGTTAAAGAACTAAAGAAGGGGACTTTAGTGCATAGTTGTTGCATCTGATCAAACTTCCATTGGTTGGGATTTAGAAAAAGTTGGATTTGCCGCTATCGGTATTGATTAATCTCCTGGCAGTAATCAAGTAAGGATGTATCGACATGGGAAATATTTGAACTAACAACCAAAGGAAAGTTCCGATATAGACCATCAGTTATGAAAAATGGAAAAACAGAAACCATGTATTATCCCCCTGGACATCATCATGTATGCGTCTCCAAGCGTTTTTTAGCCACGGAGTAACTTGCAGAGTCAAAGGATTTTGATTTCTCTGACTATCATTAAAAATTCAGATCAGAAAAGAAGGATTGGTCGTGTGACCCAGACCGTCAATTCGTCTCCCGCACCTTCCCGGGAGCTGCAGTTCGGAGAAACGAGCTGTGAAGTGCACCCGGCAGGTCCCCAAGCGTGTCCACTTGGTTACACCGCCCTTGCCACAGTATAGATTTTTTTTTTCCCCTGAGCAAGGGCACCCTGTGAGACTTCTCTTGCTGCTTGACGCTAATTCGAACCCGATTAAAAAGCGAGAGGAGGGGTCAATCAATTCTCCTAGATCATCGCCCCAGCGAGAAAACGTCACACAGCCGCGGAAGCCGCTTTCCCCGGCTCGGCTGGAGCCGGGACAGCCGCGGCACCGGCTCCCCGGTCCAGGGCTCCCGCGGCAGCCCCGGCGGTGGCACCTCCCCGCCGGGAGAGAACCCCAGCAGCGACCCCGAGCTCTGCCTGCGCAGGGATCCCCTCGCTAGGCTGGGGGATCTTTGCTCATCTGTATCAATCGCCCACAGAAAGACGAATGGAAGAATAGGGGGAAAAGGAAAGAAAACCACTTCTTATATAGCCGAAACACCTATCCTTTCTTTTCCCCACTGGGAAACTCAATGAGTTGCCCGTTCTCGCACGCACGGGTGAATTTCGTAATGGCACGATTGTGGTTTTGATCTTTATTTTTTAAATAAAAACCATCGATGCACTCTAGGAAATATGTTTCGTTTGATACTGCCTAGTAGTGACTGTATTGAAAAGGCAGGCGTTTCAGTTTTCTGGAAAGGTTTATTTCCAACCTTGGGATATAAAGAATTTGAATTTAGAAACCAAAGGACAACAAAAGTGTTTGCAAATATATATTAAAAAAAAATTAAAAACATTTCTTTACTCTAGGATAGCAGAAAAAATCGTCCCACGAGATTTCGGAGGGCGAGATTAGCACAAGAGACAGCTTGTCTTGTTCTGTAAAAACATCACACAAGCCCCACTCTGAGAACCAGTTAGCACAAAGAGTGCAAAAGAGAGCTTGGGATATTTTTTCGGAATAGGAAAAAGACAGAAAAGTAACAGTTTACATTTTGATACATTTTGATAATGTCAAAGATGGGGAAAAGTTACTCTGAGGGACATTAGAGGTGGAGAGTTTGAGATAGGGGAGCACAGCATGGCCTTCGCCTTTACCAATCTGTATTAAAACTGACTCGGCTCACGGTAGAGCGGGGCCACGGCGCTCGGAACACATGCAGGGACATAGTCCCCGTGAACTGAGGCAGAGCATCGGCTCCCCTGTACTACGGGAACGGGATAATTTGAAAGGGAGGCAGGCAGAACACGTCCCGGTCTCTTTGGTGGCTCCGTGTTATCTCCTCCATCCTGATCACACAAAAAGCCCTACAAGAGCGAGGGCGGGCTGGCGCTTTAGCAAAGTGTCGTCAGCCCACGGAAACATGCGGGGGGAGCCCAGACGGCCCCTCCGTGGGCCAGGGGGAGGCTGTGGCGAAGACGGACACCCCACGGGCACGACGGGGTCATAAATAACATCGGGCGGCCCCCGCCAAGGAGAAGGTCGGGGGCCGAGGGAGAGGCTATACGTCCCCGTCCACCAGGCTGAAGTGTTTGCCCGGCCCGGGAAGGTAGAGGTAGGGGATGGCGCTGCCCTGGCAGAGCAAGGGAAAAGGCAGCGGCAGCAAGCAACGACTGAGCAGGGGGCTGTCCTTGTAGAGGGCAGAGAAGGAGAGAGACGTGGCGGCGGCTGGGGGCGGTGGATCCCCGGGGGGCTCCGCTGGCCCCGGCCCCGAGCCCTCCGGCTCGGACGACATTTGTCTCTTGAGCTTGTTGCGGCGGTTCTGGAACCAGATCTTCACCTGGGTCTCGGTGAGGTGCAAAGCGGCGGCCAGCCCGGCCCGCTCCGAGCTGCTCAGGTAGCGCTTCACGTCGAAGGTGGACTCCAGCTGGAATACCTGGCTCTTGGAGAAGATGGTCCGCGTCTTCTTCCTGCCGCCTGCCACCGTTGATCTGCCGTTCTCCGCGCGGCAGCCCCCCGTCTCTCTCGACGACGGCTGCCGGGGGACGCGTAGCCCCTCCGTGGAAAGCGGGGAGTCCTCATCCCAGCCCCTCGCCTCGGGGCGGAGGCCATGGCTCGTCCCGTCTGCCCGGAGCCGGCGGGACTCGCTGCCTACAACGGCAAAGCACAGCATCAGTCCCCGCCGCTGCCCGCGCCCCCGCCCCGCATGCACGCACGGCCCGGCGGAGGGCAGGGAGAGGGTGGGGGATAGGATGGGGAGGGGGTTGCCGAAGGTTGGCTGCGGTCCCAAACACTCCAGAGGGGAGAAGAAGGATAAGGCGCTTCTATAAGGATCTAAGGAAATCCTTCTGCCAGCTGCACAACAGGGAAGTGAGGGGCTCCTGGACACGGGACAGAGAGCCTCAGAGGCCGGAAGGGGGGCACAGCACCCTGGAAGCAGGTTGGTGCGTGTGCGGCGGCATCTCCCCGCGTTCGCCCGTTGCTCCTCCGGCGGCGGGAGCTCCGCGACTGCGTGTGCGTGTCTGTGTCTGCGTGTGCGTGTGTGCGGGCCCAGCACGGCGGCGCTGGGGGTGCCTAGGGTATCGTCTGGGTGGGGACCGAGCTGCGACCCGACGTGCGAGACAGCCTGAGGCGGCTGCTGGCTCCGTACCCGAGTCGCTGGAGCCTTTATTGGGGTCTTGCTCCGTAGGCCCCTCTCCCTCCTCCTCCTCCTCTTCCTTCGGCAGCGCGCAGCGGGCTCTGTCCTGCTCCCGGGCCGGGCGGCAGGGCCCGGGCTGCAGGATGCTGTCGATGCTGAAGGCCGGCGGCGGGGCCGGGCTAGGCGGTGGGGCTCGGTGGCCGCCTCCCAGCTGCACCATGGCTCGGCTCGCCCCGCTGAAACGCGCTGAGCCGAGCCGAGCTGAGCCGCAGGACTGGAGGCGGCGGTAGGAGGGAGGCAGCGGCAGCCGGGGAGGAGGGAAGGATGGGGTCGAGGGAGGAGGAGGGATCGGGGCGGTAGAGGGAGGGGATGGAGCTAGGGGGAGCCAAAAACTGAGTATGGGGCGGAGCGGTGCAGTGGAGGGAGTGAGGGAGAGGGAGGAGAGATGGCAGAGAAGAAAAGGAGAAGGAAAAGAAGCAGTGGCTGGTGGGGAGCCGGGAGGAAGGAAGGAGCAGGGGGCACGCCGAGGTTCCCCGAAAGAGTGCCCTGGACAGTCGGGGCGGGGCAGAGCTGACTGCCCTCCTCTCCGGGACCTTCACTGTAAGTGAGTGGAGGGAAAAAAGAGCCAGACCCAGGAGAGCTCACAGGAAAGTTGAAGAGGAGGTGGGGTGGCAGAACGAACATCTCTGCATTGAGGGAAGATGGAGAGAGAAGACCGGAAATGAGAAGAGGGGAATGAGACTGAGTGTGGCGAGAAACAGCAGTAATGGCAGTGAGAGAGAGCAGGAGAGAAAGAAGCTGTGAGACACGAACCCCTTCCCCGTGTTTGTACAGCACCTGGCATGACCCCAGGCAATTTGGTGAGGGCATTTGCTGTGGATTGTCCATGCAGCTGTTCAGGAACTGGATAGACTGCGGAAAAGTAAATCATACAGCCAGAGTCACTTCCTTGTGGTCCTTTCACCTGCAAACCCTCAGACTGGATATGCAGAGTTCCCCTGAGGAGAAAGAGATTTCTTTTCCTTCCGACGAGCCCCGTGGTGTCAGGCCACCCCGAAATCCACACATAACCTCCACACACTCCCCCCACCACACCCCACCACACCGTCAGCCCCCACCTTCCCCGCGGGCCAGCGGGCCAGGTAGCTTTCAAGTGCTGGTGGAGACGGGGTTGTGTATAAGTACTCCAAGGTGTGCCTTTTGGGAGGTGGAGAAGCGTTCATCTGGGATGTGGAACTTGGGGAAGGATCCATGTGTTTCTGTATCATCTTGAGAAATTTTCTTTCCCACCCCCTCCCAGCACTGCAACGTTTTAAAACCCATTTACACTACTCGAGGCAGGACGTTCAACAACTTTAGAGCCGCCATCAGGTGTGAATCTCAGGGAACCCTCTCCCTACCTGCGGCCCCGTGTAAGCCAGGGGAATGCTTCCAACCGGCTTTTAAGAAGTCTTTTAGTAGGCATCTCTAGGTTTCCACCACGAAAACTGCTGAGGATAAGCGAGAAGCTCTTGAAAAAAAGTTGACAATAGAAGTGCTGACAGGTTTTTAAATATTCTGATGCCAGAGATTCCGTGAGCTAAAATTAGGGCATCTTAAGGCTTTGGACTGCATTAATCTTTAACGCACTGGTACTTGAGAGAGCGGGTTTCAGCTCTTTTTCATTAAATTTGTTTCACTTTATAAATGCACTCAGATTTTAATGCAGCCGTCTGCTGGAGAGCTGCAGATTTTCCACCAGGCGAAAAAAAATATATCCGTCTTCCTTCACACGATTATTGGCCAAATGCCCAAACTTGTTGCACTTGTTTTGCACTCTCCTGTACAAACTGGTGGTTCTAGTGGAGTAAAATATCCACTTAAGAGGGAGCGATATGCCGAGGGAAGGGACGGGGTTGAGAGGTACAAAATGCGAAGAAACAGCTGGAAATGTAATGTAAGAAATTGGGGGTGAGATGGTAAAATTAGAAGCATTGTAGACTTGGATGCCAGGTCGGGCCGCAATTTCCCTCTGCGCTTCTATCTCGGCTTCCTTTCCCCCTGTCTGTGAGTGAGACACGTCCCAGGTGTTCACATCTCTTCTTGCTACAAAGCATTTCCCTTTTAGTTCCCTCCCCTCAAAAAAAAACAAAAACAAAAAACAAAACCAAAACCAAACAAAAACCAAAACAACAACAACAAAAACGTCTTAAAAAGTCAATGCCTTGACTCAGTGTGTTTTTCTAGAAGACGTTTTCTTGGAAGACAAAGGAAAACTTGAAGAAGACAGAAAATAAGAAGGAAATTGAAGGAGACAAAAGGTTTATCCTCAATTTTTTTTACACAACCATCAGTCCAAGCCCAGTCCTGGGAGACCCAGCCTAGCAACACCCCACCGGGAAAGGTCTGACATCCTTTCCCAGCCCCATGTGGCCGCTTTTCAAAACCGACTTTTTTTCCCCCCCGTTACAAACGTCGTGCAGTGAGGGATCACGCTACAGTGACGGACTTCCTCAAACACTGGGGCAAGCTGGAATCAATTCGCTGGTCACAAGAGAGTGGCGGGGCCTCCGATGTCCCCTCTGCAGCGAGTCCTACAAGCCAAATCTACATGGGGCTCCTTATGCCCTCTGCTAGGGTCACCCTTATATTCAGGGGGAAGTAAAGACCAACAGGCAGAGCGTATCCTGCAAAACCCAAACAACCACCTATAAAGTGCCCCCCTACGGAGGGCTGCCGCGGGGAGGGCTCCGAGCACCCAGCATCCCACTACGAGCCTCGGTCCCTGGCATTTGACGAGAGCTGATGTGGGGAATGGTGTCCGACAAAGCGACGGGGCGAGGGTCTTTTCCAAAGACCAGGGACTTTTTGCAGTGCAGTGCATGGTTCCTTAGACGCCACGGGAAGAGATTTGTCTGGGAGCGGCCGTGACCAGGGGCGGCTTTGGTCTTAGCCTCCGCTTTCTGCGAGGATCAGCTGCCAGGGCTGAGCCAGCAAAGGGGATCTAGTTGCCAAAGAGTGGCTCCCGCGCGGTTTATCCCAGCAGCACCGCTCGCCGTCATCGCGATTCACTCCCAGGCTCCGAAAGGCTGTTGGTTAAAGGCAACAATTTTTCTTACAATAGCTAGAGATTTTCCGACACTGGTACCTGTTAAGCCTATGCTTCATTTGTACTTTATTTGTGAGGAATCTCGTTGTCTGGGACGTGTGAGGACACGGAGGCCACTATCGCACAGCTGCAGAGCAGGAAGAGCGAACATTTTTCTTTGAATAATATAATTCTGTATTAGAAGCTGGCATCGGGCAGAGTAGAAACCTTTTACCTGGGAAAGCTTTTCACCAGAAATCAACTACACAGATATTTCCATTTTAGTTCAAAGCACAAAAAGTCTAATACTCTAGATCTGAGGAAACGAAATCTGATTAGATGTTACAGAAAGGCCAAGGAGGCTGGTTTTGCTTGGTTACGGAATTGGGCTTGTTTTATCCTCCGATGTACCCAAGGATAAAACAGGCCCTCCCTGGATTTCACATCCCCTTGCAAATAAGACCCTGGCAATTGTGGACACAGCAGCACCTTGCAGCGATCTTTAAGCCGCCTTCGATGCTCTCTCGGGACACAGTCCGGACGAGTGGGTCCAGAAGAGGAGCGCTTTCTGAAAAATTCGTTGAAGTCACTAGGCGAGTTTAGGTACCTTGGCGCTGCTGGTCCCTAAATAAAACTTGCTGGTTAGGAATTGCCGGTTGCTGTTGCGGTCTCTCCCCTCCCCGTCGGGGCCACGCTGCCGCCCCCTGGAGCAGGCAGTGGTTCGGGACAGCAGGGGCAACCCTTCCCTACGCCAGGCATCCTGGAGAGGGAGCTGAGAAGATAGCGGGAAGAAAACGGTTTCACTAGTTGGAAACCAGTTCTCCCTGGATTTCCACAGGAAGGCAGCTACAAGAGTCACATAGGAAAAGACTTTTCGGGGAAGCTCGGCGCGCGGGAAACAGACGGATTGGGTCATCCTGTGACCCCGAGACAAAGCATCCCTTTTCGAAACTCTTTGTTTCCCTCTGAGGTCAGTCTAGAGTCCTCAGGTAAATCGCCTTCCCCCAGATGGTGCGCTTGATAGGAGAGAGGAAGGGAAAAGGGAAAAAGGGCAGGAAAGAGGAGGAAAGGAAAGGGGAGGAAAGGAAAGGGGAGGAAAGGGGAGGAAAGGAAAGGGGAGGAAAGGAAAGGAAAGGAAAGGGAAAGGGAAAGGGAAAAGAAAAGAAAAGAAAAGAAAAGAAAAGAAAAGAAAAGAAAAGAAAAGAAAAGAAAAGAAAAGAAAGAAAAGAAAAGAAAAGAAAAGAAAAGAAAAGAAAAAAGAAAAGAAAAGAAAGAAAAGAAAAGCTTAAAATTTAAGGTGCACATCTAAATTTTTCCTTTATATCTTTTTGAATAGACCTTAATGTGTATATATATTACTGGATAGAATCCGTAAGCAGAGTTGAAAAACTCAGGGCCGTTAAATGAAGCATTAGGACATCCACCATGAAGTTACATTCGTTTGGAATGGGAAGGGAAAGGTAAGAATATTACAAGGATCTAATTTGAGGCTGAGAGCACTAAACGCTGCGAGCCCACTGGAGTCTGGAGTGAGTCTCCAATCGATGGTGAGGGCGGTGAGCGCCCCCCTCCCGGCCGGCACGTTGGCAGGGGGCATAGACAGACTATTTCAAGATAATGCAGTGGAAAAGAAAAAAAAAGAATCGATCCAAATATATTGTTGAACAGTGGAGCCAGCACGCACCTATGAGATTTATCAAGTATTGATTTGCATGAATATTTTAGACCCATGCCTACGAGAAAAGTTATGGGCCATCTTAAGCCGGTGAGCAATGTACCATTTGCAAAGTAGCCATTTAACAAGGTGCTTTCCAGCATATTGATCATTTTCATTTAAAGTGTAATTAATAATAACGTCTGACTTCAGCTAAACCAGGAATTTATTTCAGAAGGGCAGTTCAGACCCTATTTTGATTGTCGTTTTCTTTGCTTGAAAAAAAAGATTTTCACTAATTATTTTTATTAGCGTCCAATAAACACAAGTTATCTTTGTGAGTGCTCTGGCAAGGTTTTCCTTTGCATCGCCTCTGGAGTGCCATCTAGATAAGCTGTTGTAGCAACATTCATTAAATAAATGTCAACAGACAAGGATTTATGCTGCATAATAATATTACAGCTGTAGTATAACTGGATTTATTTTAAAGCTATTCTGAGGTTGCTTTGATCTATAAAGCAGCAACGTATATCTCTATATGTCGCAATCAGCCTTTGCGAAAGTACTTTGAACATTTTTGAACAATTTCATCAACATTTTTCTTTTAGCATTCTGTGTGTGACTCTTGCACACACAGCAAGTGTAGGCACACAGCATAAAGTGTGTGACTCTTGCCTTTTTGATTTGTTCAATAAAAATATGCACAAGGAAGAAAACTGCGAGTAATCTGCTGTCTTGATTTAGGGAGTGGGCTTGGGGGTTTGGGTCTGGGGGTTTTCGCCTCTTTTGAAATCAGCAATGCATATACATCAAGGACTACGTCTTTTGTTAACTCTTTCTCTACATTCTGGAGAAACTTCTTGCCATCAGAAACAAGGAAAAGTGTCATTAAAGAAGCTACGAGGTAAAGAAACCTGAGGTGTATATACTCCTACTTTCAGCACATAATTTTAATAAGCCAGTATAAATCACTTTTTTATACAGAATAAGGCATAAGTAAGACCTTTTTCGTAGATGATTTCACGTCTTGCACCTTTTAATATTTTACTATGATCATAAGTTACAAATACAGTGTATGAAAAAAATCTGTTTATTGATATAATCAGCACGTCTTTAAAAAACAAACAAACTAACGTCAAAACACATTTTAAAAAGCCGATTAATCATTTAGCCCTGCCAGTTCCTCAACTTTAAGAAAAGAATATTTAGTAGAATCAGAAGTATAATAATCTCATATGTTACTCCAAAGAAAAGGCATGTGGAGAGTGGCAGGCATGTTAAATTTCTCATTGGATTACAATCTACTCTGATATGACTGTAGTGAGTCAGGATTTTACTCCAGTAGGTAACACTGGGAGAACTGGGGAGCTGGATATGACGGGGGAAACGGTCTGGTCGCTTTTTTCCAGGGGCAACCAGGCTTTGAACGGCATCAAATCAAGTGCTTGCGCTCTGAGGAGGAAACATTGCCCCAAGTCACCTCCTCTGGCACGAAAAGGCTGAAGTCCAGCCCAGCCGCTACCTCCGCGGCAGGCGGGTCCCGTCCGGGGCAGCGACACCCCCCATTTCCCCGCTTCCCGGTCCTTCTTACACCGCTCGGGGACCAGGCTTTAGAAATTTTCACCCCAAATTCGAGCGTTTTATAGATATGCCAAGTAAACGTCTGGCGAAGATCTCTGGAGATTTCAAAGGGAGATCAGCAGCAGTTGAAAAAAAAAGGGGGAAAAAACCAAAACCCAAAACAAAAAACCACAAAAAGAATAACAAAAAACCAACAGCTTCCAGAAAGGGGGCTTAAGTCGAAATGAATATATGTATGTGTGTATATAT
>WEIV01018882.1:40259-79599 GCA_013390005.1 Calyptomena viridis | reverse complement strand
TGCATATGTACTCAGCAATGTACCAGCTGTCAAGTCTTCAAAAGAGTTTTCATTCTTCCCTCCTGCAGATAAGCCTCCTCAACTGGAGGAGCATGCATCTGAATCTTTTATATGAAACCATATAAGTTAAACCACGGAAAATCAAACTCTTGACAAAAATGTTCTATAACATATTGCCCAACTACATCCTGAAGCAAGTCATTAACAAGCTAGTGGGTACAATAAAGCAGTGTATCNCTTTCTTCAAATGTCAAAGGATTAAAAAAGATAAAGAAAAATTATCAAGATAATTTTAAGCCTCAGGAAGCTTAACTAAACAATAAGAGGGAGGGGAGAATAGTATAAACACATATTTTAAAGTAATTAGATTTAAATTGAAATTAGGCTGATAGGAACCTTCCAACACTGAGAAAGAATTATATTTTTTCTTAATTTACTTTCTGAAAAAAATCAAGTCACTTGAACTACACTACAGTTTTATAAAAATAAATCATGAGATATAGATTAGGGAGATACACATTATAATGTATTTACATACACATGTCTACATTTATATACCCACACTATGATATGTGTATACACAGGCACACAANCAACTTTCAGAATATTTCGACATGCTTTTCTAGCATTATTCTTGTATGCTTCTACTCATGGTTCCAATCAAGAGTCAGATCTGAACTGTTATTATCTTCACTGTCCATAACTATTTACACAGTGGAAAATTAAAAGCATCTAATAACAGTGTGTCCTTTTTAGCTAAAAAGGGGAATTATTCCTAGAAGTTGTGTTGTATTTTAAACAAATAAAAGTAAAAATTTGTCAGAAAACAACAGTTTTTGCTGATCTTTCTAATTTTCCTGTCAATTGATATAATAATCTTTCTAATTTTCCTATCAAGTGATGATACCTGTGGCAGAAATCGAACTTGATGACAGATGTACCTTCCAGGCCTTAGTATTATGGCATTTAGACACATACCACTTCCAGTATTCATTGTAACACATATAAGCAATATAAATTTCTTGAAGAGAATTACACTACTACAAAGGCTCCATAAATCTCATTTTCATTTTTCAGAGCAAAGAGCAGTTTAATGGTCTAATCATTTGTGTGACAGTTATGACAACTGCCTCTACATTTTGGTTCTTTTATCTTACCAACACAAACCATTGCACAGTCATTCCTTTTAAGAAAGGTGAAAACTGGATGATGCAACTAGAAATTGCTATCCTACAAACAGCACCGAGGATGAAACCCTGCATACAAAAGGCTTCCATGAAGCAGCATCCATCCCAAATGCTCCAAGAACAGCAGTAAAGTCAAGGTTTGTCTGTACTGAGAAAAGGCCAGAAATGCCTACTGGAGCCTAAAATCCCCTGCAAGTGGGCAAAAGGCTATTTTAACGAGTTTTTTAAATAAGAACAGAGACAGCTCACTGCCAGCAAGACCAAACAACATGATATAGCTCACAAATGGCTGAATTCCCTCCCCCAAAGCAGGGGCTGCATCCAAAACTGGCACATGTTACACCATGAACCACACACAGATATTCTCCAGAACACCAGCTGGGACGAACCAAAGGGTAACAGGGACCACACTAACAATGAAACTTCACATGTGGCTGCAGGACAGTACATCAGCCTGTCTAACTCTCAAGCACAGGAGCAGCTCACACTCTGTATTTCAGGAAGTTCCATTGGTCAGCTTGGTCAGCTTTCCTACAGATCAAAGAAAGCCACTATCGGGGCAGTTAGTTAGTTAGTTAGTACCAAGTTAGTACCAAGGAGAGAGAAACCTGCTGCAAAACTGTTCTTTGTTTTACAACAGCCCTAAGATTAGCAGCCTACTGACAATGGGCCTCCCAAACTGGCAGAATCATCTGCAAAAGCATCTTTGAAAAAGCATAAGGGATAGGAAAGCCACAACTAGAGAGGAGAAAAAGGACAACACAGACGAGGATGATCTAATTCCTGTTCTTTTGCAGGGTGGAGGAAGAGAAGAGATCAAGAGAAAGATCATCTCCAATACAATGCTCCTGACTTTTGTCTCTGCCTTTCACAGAGGGATACAAGTAAATTGGTTACTCTTTCCCGAGATAATTTCCAGATGCCCGGGATGGCATTCACTTTTGCTCAAAACTAGTTATGTCAGAAAAAAAAATCCAAATACAAAAAACATCTCGGTCGATAGAATTTGTGTTCAAATCACGTCTGGCAATTTGAGGCTGTAATTTCACAAAATAAGTTGGCCTTACTGTGTTTAGTTCATTTATATTTGACACGTAAAACTTTAAAAAATGAAGGGCTAATTTGTTGTAATACAGATTTCTTTGTATGTTTAATTTCTTCCAAAACAATTCTCTTACAGAAACAAAAGTCATTTTTCATTAATTAATTTTCCAGTAAGAAACAGTCCTTTCTGTCTCAATTGAGCATGACAGCAGAGTGCTGCCAACAGTGCCAAAGCAAGCTAACTCAGTGGCATATCAGCATACACGGCATCACGCCTGACAGCTGGTAATGCAAAGCATAAGGAGATCTTGGTTTTCAGGGAGAAGACTGGAGAGAAATGTAAAATCAGAAGAGAAGTGGGAAGCAGTAAGAGATAGCAGAATAGGAGGATCTCGAAAAATTCAATTTAAAAAGTTATTTTTATACTGCCACTGTGACTGCTCTTAGATGAAGGAAAGTGAGCATGAAACTGAAACTGTGGAAAGTGAATCTAAATCCAGTAAAATGTGTCAAGACATTTAGTGAAATATCTTGTTATTTATATTTGCATGCTAGCTTTTATGGGAAAAATGCTGTGAAAGTCAACATGTGCTAAAGAAAAACAAATTCCTAGCATCAGAAGGTGGCACATTTTGCCACAATGATGACCCAGCCCATGATCTCCTACACAGAATAGCTGCAGTCTCTTTAGGACAGAGATATATTTTATCTCATGCAAGTATTACAAAAACACGGGGAAAAAAAGAGCAACATGATCACCAACTGGTTTGCTCATGGCAGAAATAGGCTGCTAAGATACTCAAGAGACAGAAAAGTCTAGGTAACATAAGACTTGTCTCTTAGCAAATATAAACACTCATTAATTATAGCAAGCAACAGGACTGAGGCTAATATTTCTTCCTTCTTATATAGTCTTTAGATTGATGGTTTGGACAGGTCACACGATTTCATGCACATGACTCATGCACAGGTAATACTGCATCTCTTTTGAAACTATAGTTCATTGATGGCAAGTCCTAACAAATAACCACCTCTCCTGGAAACTATACAAAATGAAAGTCATTTATCCTATGAACAGGATAAAAAGGCTATCAGAGACAAAAATGCATTCTGGAAGAAGGGGTTTGGGATCACCATCTTTATTTGCTGTAGATGTAAACAACTTGTACTGCTGAAGTGCTGCCTGGCTTGTTTGAGACATGACTTCTGAATGTGAATGAAAATACTGGAATGGGTTGTCCCACTTCTAGAAGTGGCTCAAAGAAGAAACAGTGCAACAGATCAGAGAGTCAGCATGAGACCAAAGGATGCAAATAACACAGCAGTGGCCTAAATCAGATACCTAAGACTGAAAGGCTGAAATTATTAATCTAAACCTGTGTATTGCACTGCTGGGTTTATTGACTGTAAATACATGAACATACTTGCATCTGGCAATAAAACCAAAACAAAATACCAGGGGTTAATGCACCACATCTGAAAAAGTTATTAGCTTTCCTATTAAAGGGAGGCTGAAATGGGCTATGTCAGGTTTGAGTGAATAGTTTTTAAAATTGGCCGTTGAGAAATTTATCTACCATATCCATAGTACAGAAGATTAAGAATTAGACCTTGGATTAATGCCAGGTACTTGATCTATCTGCTAAATCCTAACTCCACACATATTTAAGAATTTGGTATGTTTAAACCACAGAACCACTAACGTTTCAAGCCTGTGCTTGAAAATGTGAGAGCATGGTTAACTCTGCTGTTCCCCCAAAAGTGTGCTAATCAATGCTTTTCATATGTTTATAAGGGAATGCAAGATCTGCCTATGCACATTTACCACATGGATAGTCACAAAGAAGACAAGCAAACACTTGAGAGCATCATCATTCCAGGGAACTTCCTCCCTAAGTCTCCTTCATGGCACAGTTTCTTCACTTAAAGGGTCAGAACAAGTCTTTTGGCTACTTAAGAAAGCATTCAGTGTACACTTTGTTGCTGCAACCTTTGCTCTGGTGAGTGTGGATGTCTCTCTCTAAAGACCTAGTAATGCACACAACTTCCTTCCCTAGCACAGGAAGATGGACAGCTGGCATCTTACCTTGGGAGACCTTGCAGGGCCATCTACAGAATGCAAATACCTGTCTTCTGCAGCTCATTGCTGTGGAGTCTGAAAGTCATGTCTTTGAACATGTGATTAGTGCACGTTCAAAGATGAGGAGAGGAGGGAGGTGTGTCCACAGTGGAAATGCGCAGGCATTTCACAGCTACAGCCAAGCACCACGATTCTCATCCACAAACACCATGACTTCCACTCAATGATGCTTGCAGCACCTACTGCAGCAGATGGCAGACTATCAAAGACAGCTTCAAAAGAAGATTGCTTGAAAATGAACAATACAATATGGAGATAAAGGAAAAAAAAACAACTGACAGCAAAAATATCTTGGATGCGATGAAAAACTAAATGAATGTCAGACACAATCAGTTTCATAATTACCTGAAGAAGGAAGCTACTGACTTGCATTGCAAAGGAAAATTAATTTTACTTCAGTGTGCTGGCCTTTACAGAGAGATACTTCTGTGGAATAAAGGTGTAAAGCACCTTACAGTTTAGAAATGCAAATGCTTCCTGTAATCTGTTAATTTCTTTTCAAATAAATGTGAAATACTTTGACCCAAACTAGTCATACAGACTTATTCCCAGAGTTTAAAAAAATACCTCAAGTCCCTGAATGCACAGTGCTTTCTGTTGGACCTGATCATAAAAAGGTCTGCTGGTGTTTCCAGAGTGTGCCAGGCACTATGAATTATCTGTTGCTTCATAAACTGGATAAAAATTGACTGTAACAAATGTTTCCTCTGTCTTTCTGTGATCTACACATAATTTCTTATCTGAAGAATTTCAGGTCATGTCAAGCCATAGTCTTAGCCATCCCAAGATACTAAAAAGAGGTAATAGAAGGCTATAGTGTATTTTAACACAGGTTGACCAATAATGTCTCTCTCCTCTTTTCTAGCCAATGACTTTTGTCAAAATAGGTTTAGTCACTGAAAGTACTCTCTGTTCTGTCTGTTCTTATTTTTATACTCGGGCAAGACACAGGGAAGGAATTAAAAAGAATATTAGCTTAAGTAAGCAGAACTGACTTTGCTACTACTGGAAAACACATGACCTATAGGGCTTCATTTTGTTATCTCAACTACTCCACATTTCAGGTAAATTAGAAAATCTCTTTTGAATTAATTTAAAACTTTCACATGATGCTGCTGCTGAAGCACAAAATGCTAATCAAAAGCTGGAGATAAAAAGACTCTCTAAGTCTCTCCTCTATCACTGAAAATCACCATTTGAGTCCACAGCTAAAAGTAGGTACTCATGGCTTATTACTAATTCATCCTCACAACAGGCAGGGTTTTGATGGGGGAAAAAAGAGAACAAGTGTCTCCATAAAATTTCCCAAACTTGGGGCATGTTTGCACAGACAAGTCCAGCAATATCACAGGAACTTCTACTGATGGTCCAAACCAGTCAGAAGAGCACATTGCTCACCTCACTAAGCAAACATTCAACCATGTTTGAAGTGCATTTGTGCTGTATCTAAGAACGGAGGCTACAATCGAGTTGATTCCAGTTCCTCCAAATTGCAGAGGAAAATGTTTACAAGAGCTGTTAAAAAAACCACATAGGTTATTATCACTCTATGACCAGTTGTCTGGAAACCCAGCCTGAATTCCACAGAAATCTCAAAGAAAAAAGACCAAATCTTCCTATGCCATTACTTCACACACAAATTTTAAATATCACTACCAGTACTTGTTGAAATTATACTTTCAGCTGGATAAAGCAAGCTTGTTCATTTTTCACAACTGAAAGTTTATCAGCAGTGCCTGATCTTTATGTAGGCCAATTCAACACCACCTGCCAGTGCACCAAGAGTCAGAAAAATCAGCAGGAAGATATTTTTAAATCAAAGAACTAACATGGGAATGTGCCAGCATAGCAATTCCATTATTTAGTGGCCACAATTAGTCTTCACAGCAAAGTTCGTATTGTGTTTAATACTACTGTTCCTTCCTGCATATATTCAAACTAAACAATGTATCTGCATTGGTTTGTATTGTTAGACTTTTCAACAAGCACCTTCTAAAAACCCCATAATACAAATACTTTAAGTCCCAATATTTCTACACACACAATACATACCTCTATTTGTTCAGTTCACGAGCCTCATAATGGACCATCCAGCTACAATCTCTCATGCTTGGTTCATTACAAGTATATGTCACAGGAGCAGTGGCAATGCCTGTTCTCTGCCCAGCACCATCCTCAGACTCCTACCTTTGCCCTCCACAAGCTTTCTACTTTCCTTTGTTGCCCCTTTAGTCCAATTAAACAATGGAGATAACTACACGGAATTATAGAAATCTTGTTTCTCAGGGACTTTTGGAGACCATCTGCTTTAAATGCCCAACACCAGATCAGGGCAGCCATGGCTTTGCCTAGCTGAATCTCCTCCACCTCCACAACAGCTCTCTGCAACATGCTCTAGTGCTACTTTACTCTCTTTGCAAACATTTCTCCTAATGTACAGCCTGAACTTCCCAAGCCACAAGCCAATGCCTCTTGTTACTACAAGAGGAGTTTACCTGAACCACCTCTCTAACTGCATTCCAAACAGTTGCAGCCTGCTATTACTTTTCCATCTCTCAAGGGTAAGCAAGCCCAGAACTCTCAATCACCTCACAGGATGTGTGCTCTAGGCCCTGACCATCTTGGCAACCCCTTTCCACTCTCTCAGCGCCTTTATTGAAGGGGAAGGCCAAATGCCAGACACAGTATTCCAGGTGGGGCTTCATCAGTACCAAAGAGAAATAATAACAATATTGCTCAATCTGCTAATCACATTCCTCCTCATGCAGCTTAGTAGGCAGCTTGCTGAGGAGGACAGCACTCTGTGGGTTCATATTCAGCCTGGTGTCCATCACCATCTTCAGATCCTTTACAGCAGTGCTGCTAATCAGCCTGCCAGCTTCCAGCCCTACTGACAGCACATTAAAAGCGAAGACACCAACTTAACTTCTATTTAAAAACATATAACAGAACATGTATTGGTACCAATAATAAACCCAGATTTTCTTGAAATATGCCATACCCTAGGCACTCAGAAATTAATCATAAAAATTACAGTTCTGGGCTTTTGAGAAATGGTTCACTGTGCAATCAAGTCTCTCCTGAATACTAGATGTTGCTTTTGATCTTTTTTGATACAACATGATCAGTAACACATTTCCATAAAACAGGCAACCAAGATACACCAAGAATTGCAGAACACTACACCACAATTACCCCTCTTTCACCATGGCTGTTCCTCTCCACAGCCAACTCTTTAAGAGTCCCAAGAGTGGTCATGGCAGGCAGAACCGAGTAGTGTTCCAATCAGACAGCAGTAAATGCTTTACTTCTCCTGTCAGTGCATGCACCTAGGTAGCATTATATTGCTAAGCACATTAGAAGGGCTTTTCTTCACTGAAAGCTGCACAGAATGTATGCAGCTCTTAAGCTTTTATTAGTCTTATCTTCTTGACCATGATTTTCTGTTATTTATAGATGACTCATGCACTACTTTTGTCTGGATTCTGGTTTTGTTTGTTCTTGTTAATGGCAGATGAAACCTCTAGTTCAAATACAAACAGTTGGATCATATTCTCTGAGGCAGAGGTACTGCAGGTTACCAAGTCTGCTGATGTTGAACAATTAATCTATTCATGTTTGACCTTGTAAAGCAGTCATCCTTTTTTTAAATTTTATTATTTTATGGTCTGCCTTTCTGTCCTCACTTATTTCGTAGTATTAGAACCAGAAAGGACTCATCTGTGCACCACAGAGCACTGTATATTAACCAGAGATTAAGTTCAGTGACTTTATAAACCTCACAGCCGTTAAGCCCATGCACTTTTGGTGATCTGCTCGCAGGAACCAAAGCAGAAGCAGCAAGCCATACTTAGCCTGGGTCAAGTACATGGCACACCACTTGCTAACCCCCCAAGAGGCACACAGACTTGGGAACCTCTGCCTACCCAGGCAATGCCACTGAGCCTGAGGCCTGTGGGACAGAGACAGGGACATTATCTCCTTGCACTCAGCTCAACACTGCACTAATTCCAACACCTGCCAGCTATACCTGTATAAGACACGTCTGGATTTGCAAGTTATTCCTAGCAGCAAAGCCAAGCAGTAGGCTGGACAAGGCAAACTTCTAATATGCCAAGGTGGTTTCTAATCCAACCACCTGACATGAAATCTGGCATCTCAGACACCTGCCATGTCCAGAATTCCAATTACCTCACCCTCTTCTTGCTGGGAAGGGACAGATGCAGTAGCTTGGAGCACACCACAGCTGTCAGCACCCTCCCTCTCTGCAGTCCCCAAGGGACAAGGCTAAAGTAGGAGCAGGAACAGCTCTGAGGGCTACAGGCATATCCTTCTCCATTATTACTTCCTCAGATACCTTAAATTTTCTGTACAGCTTTGTCTCAGTGCAAGAGTAAAGAAATAAAACCGTTTAATCCAAAAAAGCTTTTTTACAGAAGATTTAGTTTATTTACATACCTAAGTTATCAATTTTACAGCATGGTAAATGCTAAGCAATGTTTAAGCAATCATCAAAGATCTCCTTTATAATGTAATAAAGCAAAAGCTACTTCTATAAAACATTAAGTTCCTAAAAACTAATTAGTACATTTTTCACGAACACCTATATGGGTTGGACCTTGCCCACAGTAAAAATATGAGTTATTAGAATAATTATGCTAGCAAAAACATTTAATGAAGATTAAAATAGTTCTTCTTTGAAAATACCTTCGGTATTCAGTCATGTCCAAACATAAACTGACCATGACATTCTAAGACTGTCTTACGACAAAAGAGTACATACAGTAAATGGGTTCATCTGGTTTTACTTTCAGAAACTAAACACAGAAAAAAATAGGAGCATTTATCAGAGCATTGTTCACATTATTTATTTTTTAAACAAGTGCAAGGGTTTACATAAAAATGATTTGCAACTTTAACTAAGATTGAAGGCCTAGTACTATTAACTTTAATCTCAGTCTTTATCTCATTCCGGCGGTAGGTTCTTCCATTACTTAAAAAGTCATTTCCTGCAAACGTTTACAATCCACAGAAGATTGTATCAGTAAATCTGAATGTTAAGTACACATTATCAGCAGATACTACCAGCAAGAGACTGTGTAAAGCAGAAAAGATCGCAATGCCTGTCACTCAGTTTTTAGGACTTCAGGACATTCAGTACACCTTATGTCAAAGAACAAAATCACTAAGCTCTTTCACAATCCCATATATAAATATGCATGTGTATGTGTGTATACACATATGTGTAAAACAAAACTATGAAACCAAAAGAAGAATTAAAAGTTTCTTGGTTCATTTAGTACAGATAATGAGGCCAGACTTCTCTTTCGCCACCTTCAGATGGAATAAGTAACAGTTACAGAAACAATGGAACAACTCCAATTGCACAGTAATATGCTCCCTCCAAACTGAGTGAGGCACAAAGAATGCAGTAACTAAAAGAAGATTTTGTTCTACAAAATTTTGCGTGCTACATATTATCAAATACATGAAGTCTAGTAAAGAGCTTACATTCTGTCTTGCACCTTTTAACTTCATATTTAAAAGGTTTTTGGAAAACAATCTTCATTTCCAAATCACCCATTTTCTCTCATGTTTTCAGGAATATTTAATACATCTGTCATCAAAACTCTTAGAGTACTTCAAATGTAAGGACCCTGATGGCAGGTGTATATATCTTTCCTGTATATGTTCTTTGCTCGCATACAGTGGATCCTCACTCACGTGTGGGACTCCAAAACACTACTGCAAGGTAAGCAACCAAAACCATTGGCACCGATTTTTTACAGAGAGAATACTCAGAGTAGTTTAACAGACATACCACAGAGCCCTTCCACTTGCATCATAATGTAGTTCTACTCTGGTTTTGGAGTTAGTAACAACCAAAAGTGTGTGATGGCAATCGAGGTATGCTGGTCCTGTACCCAAGGAAACTAAAAAAAAAACAATTTCCTTTCTGCATTTAAAATTTAATACCTCTGCAGCAATTCTTCTATGTGTACCCTACAGAGGCTATACAGTCTAACAAAATCTTATTGCAAAACTCAGGATATGTGTTGACTATTTGTGGCACATATATGTATTCTTTATGACTGCTGGTCAACTGAGATTTCATGGGCTTAGGCTTTTTATACTTTAATGTCTTATTTCCTAAAACAAAGAAACCTACCAAAACAAAACACGCACAAAAAAATCCCACCAAAAAACCCCCCAAAAACAAACAAACCAAACCCCTACTTCTGCTGCATTTATCAAAACCAGGATGAATGCAGCAAACACACCCATCCCCACTGACAAACACGTAAAACACTTTGAAATGAAAAATTTCCATTTCAGTAAATATACTGCACTCTAATGTACTGAATTTTCACTAGAGAGCTGCTCAGTGACTGCAGTTACTGTCTTATTACAGACTCCTGGCCTGAACTGTGATAATACAGTATTTACTGATGCACCGTATCCACTGAGACAGAAAGGCCTGAAAGACAGATATCATGGGGAAAACAGCACTAAGAACACCTGCTATCTCAAGCTGACTGCTAAGCAGCCAACACTTCCACTGCAGCACTTGCCCTTTAGCACAGGCAGGGGTTTCCTCAGTATTGTGGCAGCACCGCAGCACCACTGCCTTCTCAGAAGAGCTGGCAGCCTGCAGTCTACTGGGAAGCCATACAAACTCTGGTAAAATATGATTGCTGACAAGAAAATGAGAGTGCTGATGGCTCTCCACATGTAGAGTTCCTGGGGTCTTCCACTTAAGAATGTGTGGGTTTTTGTTATTCAAAAACTTTTGCTACTGATCTTGTGGCTATAAAAAGATGTTGACTAACTATGGGCTACTCCATATTTAGTAAAATCACCACTGTTCACGAGGTCTTTTTAATGAGGGGCAGAGAATATTGAAAGGTTATATAGTCTGAATTCAAGACAATGGCATAGCCAAGTGCAACACAAACCGATAAGGTTATATTATAGTCATCTCAGCAGTACACTGAAGGAGTACAATGAAGGTTTCAGGTTTGGTTTTCTGGTTTGTTTCTTTGTTTGTTTATTTTTTAAACAAAGTGTAATAGAACTCCTGATCTGTTGACATACACATTAACCCTTACAGATCAACTGCATACATTGTATGTAAAAATTACTTTCTACTGGCACCTTATTCACTCCACTGTAAAGTGATGTTATTGTAACGTATTGTACATGATTGTAATTTACTGTTTGAAACCTGTTCTTCAAACAAACAAATAGTTTCAATACACAATACTGCTGTAAAGGTAAGCAAATCCAAAGTGAAACTGGTGTAGGATAAACTACAAGAGAGGTCTCGAGAAGAATTCTTCAAGCAGATGCCAAGTCTGGAAATGCCTCAGTCAGCCTCTAGGAAGGATGTTATTATTTCACAGCAGCTACTTCTGCTAGCACAGCAAAACCCAATGGAAGCCCTCTGCTACTTCCTCTGTGAGCCACCACTCCAGCAATGAATTCAGCATTGTGATACCTGCCCACACGGTAAGAAAAGCAGATATGCAAGGCTCAGTCAAAACCAGAATGCACTTTTTTCCTTGTACGTGGAAAGACGAGTTTAAAACAGCATTAAATATTAAATTTTAATAACTATTGTACAAAACCACAAATGAAAAAAATAAAGAAGGAGGATATATAAAGACACCCTTTTCCCAAACTTATTCTTGAAAGCAGCATTTTGCAAGGTGATTTATTTGCTTGCACCACCTAGTGGGGTTTAGTTTAATCTCCCAAAATAGTCAGATCAGTCATGTTCCTACCTTGTGAGATTAGTGACACACCACATTTTCTAACAATGCTTCAAGCCTCAGTGACACATACCAACACAAATGCACAAAACACAGCACAAAAATGATAGAAAACAATACCTATTTTGTTTGTATTAAGTTCTGCAGGAACTTAATAGAGATGTCACAGAAAACTGCTTCACAATGTAATGAGTTTCTAATTCAAAGTACATGTCAACAGTACCTTGTCAGAGCATACTATACATAATCTCAAGAGTCTGTATTAACAAGAGATTGTTAGATGATAACGAGGCCACACGAGATTTGGAAGATTTCTACAGGACTTTGGAATCAAACCTCTGGCAGAGGCAGGCACACAGTGCAAAGGGTTCTGTCTGCAGGAATCCAGGCTCATCAGGGAGCAGCAACCACTGACAGGGTCTAGCTGCAGCAGGAACAAGCACCTACACTGCCTCTGTCATGGTGCCATGTAGTTCCACCCCAGTTTGTGCTCACAAGCTGGCTGCTTTATAATGCACTGCCCAGAACAAAATATTACTATGTGAAGTTCAGTCATTGGAAAAGTTCATCAGGTCAAAACCCAACCTGGTAATAGACAAGAATTAATTAAATATACCATTTAGGGCTTGTATTTAAACACTAAACTGATCTTATTCAGAATACATTCTTCTCATAGTTATTCCTAAGGAAAAATTCACATATTGTAGTAAGAAGTCTGTTGCATTTGATCTGGAACAGAAGTCATGCTATAGAGGCACTACAGAATGTTTTCAGATGAGGCAATTAAAGAAGATATCAGTGCCAAAGTGCTTCTAGATCTTCCACACAGTTTTCGGAGTAGGGACCTTAGGAATTCACAGAAATTCACACCACCTTTCATTTTTACAACATTCATTATTTCATGATTTCAACCTAATCAGTTTCAGTTCTCACTTCAATACAGATGTGTATTTGTAATTCATACAGTAAGAGAGGAGAAAAAAATGCTATGCCCACTTTAAGGAACTCAAACCAAATGTTTCATTTGGATGCACAGGAAGACTTTGGGGAATGATGCAAGACTTTTTGCCCTTCTGTAAACTTCCATGTGAGAGAAGAGGAGAGGAAAACATTTTCGTTTCACACTGGTTTATAAAACAAATCTGTTTATTCAGAAACAATGCTTTTTTTTCCAAAAGAAACAGATGCTAGTAACAACTCCACTGACATGCACACAAAGCCCCAGGCTATGGCACTGTCTAGGACAGTTAAATACCATCTATTACTATACGACAGAATTATATTCCACCAATATGAGAGGATAACTGTGCTGCAACCAAGCAGACAACAACACAGTCGTTTGAAGAGAAGGCAAGAAGTGAATCAGACTGTATTCTAAAGAAAGGATAAAGTTTTGTTGTTTCCCTTTTGTATTCATACTTTTAGATTGTTTCAATCCTCATACAAAGCACTTTTTCAGGACAGAACATTAAAGTGATTTTTGCATAGTTTTCTTATTTGCTTAAGGTTCCAACATGGACCATTTTGCTCTGTGAGGACTAACATCAAATTTAAGACTTTATAGCTGCATAGGAAGTAAGCAAGAAAAGATGCTTGAAATTTTATTCCATGTACATTTGATGTTCACCCACATAAAACCTAATTTTGCAAAACTATAAAGCAATATATAGGCAAGACACTAGACCTTCTACCCAATATCAATGCACTGCAGACTGCTGACCCCATTCAAAAAGACAAAAAACACAAAGTAGCAAAGCTCAGCCTTTAAATTAATCACTTATATCCTAATATAGATTCAGACACAAAGGCACAGGTAACTGACTGAACGTGTTATTTTATGTAAGCATGTAACAAATGGGCAACTCACACCCCTAAACTTATCAACGCTGCTCTTTTCTGAAGTTTTGATGTCCAAGAACTTTAAAGCTGCCTTTGCCACTCCTGTACTGAAGGGCAGTGCTATATGGTCAGTTGACCCAATGTACCACGCCACGAAGAACTTGCAGTATTTCCACTGTGGGAGCACATTTATTAGTTTATATTTTGGTCATGTTTATACCCTAAGGGACATTTTCAAAGCCCACTCTACTGCACAGATCAAGACTGCAGTTACTCAAAAAAATGTTTGCAGAGAAAAAAAAAAGGCAAGAAAAAAACCCAACAAGCAACTATGCATAGAACTTTTAATAATTTTTAACCAAATTCATAAAAGTATCTCCTTAATAGGGTCTAATATGGATTAAACACTTAAACTTCTTTATTAACAGTGGTCCTCATATTTAAAGACAATCTGCTGCTTATCAGGGATTTCTAACATAAAAGCTGAGTAGTAATCATATTTTCCTTAAAATTTCATTTTTATTTTTAATGCTTTATGAAATGGCCCTCATCTTTTCTGTTCCATTTTTCCTCTTTTTACTCAGCTACTTTCTAAAGCACTGCTGGTTGCTATGGTAACTTGGGCTTTTTTCCCCTTACCGTTCATGCAGGTTTTCATCAAACCCAATGACTTTTTTTAATCTTATCTGCTCCATAACAATAGTTCTTTGACTAAGGAGCTGTATACTGCACCAGAGGAGAAACCTGGTATTTCACAGTAGCAACTGAAAAAATGGTAAATTTTGCTAAATTCTGAAAACTAGCAATTAAAGTGGGGGTTTTAGGAGGTTGGTTGGTTTTTTAAATGTCTCAGTACATTTCTTTCTTTCTTTAATTTGTACATTATTCAGGTAAAATATACTAATTAACACACCAGTAAACGTAAGATAAAGCAATTTGTAAAAATAGTAACACTTAAGGAACAAAAGGTCTTCTGTGGAAACTTTTTTTGAAAGAAAAGTCATCGCTGTTGTTTCACACAGACTAAGCAGAACACAACTAAACTACAGGAAAACTGTTATTTACTGCACTACCACTGCAGATTACAATCAGTCCAAACCTCCTTGTCACAGAAAAAAAAATACTTCTGGTCACTTCAATACAATATTTCTTAAGATTAGCACACAGTCTGTCACCGAGCTGATCTACAACCTACAGGAAACAAACTGCATATGCCAACAAACAGATGAAGTATAAGGCTTAAGCCATTTCCAAACACTCTTCACTGAGATTCTATTTTAAATCTGTTTTTCCAACAATATTTAAGTTTAATGCTAAATTTTTCAATGCAAATTTGGTCTTAAAAAGTTTTGCTTTTCCCTGTATTAAATGCAGAGGAGATGCATTCTTGGTATTTTCTACAGGACAAGGTTATCTTTTTTCTGCTCCAGATAGGAAGAACCTCCCAGGAGTACCTACCATCTTACTCAACAAAAAGTAACACCAAATTCGACCAGACAGAGCTGATTAAATGACATGAAATTAATCCAACATACAAGACTGGACTGAAATAAATCCATGCCAAACTATTAGCAACAAACAGATTAACTACTTCATTCACCAAATGAGATCCGAAAGAAGCATCACTGGACTAAAGTTTTACTCCAATATAATTACCTGAACCTGGTCCCTGATTTTGCAATGTGTACAGCAGGGCTGTGCTGGAGACCATTCAGTCCAGTTCAGCAGAGCAGGCTATTGAAATACCCTTGGAAAAACTAATTCACCTTTAATACTGTCATTCTTTTAAATATTATCAAAATATGAGCAAAAAACAGAAAGGCTTTACTAAGAAAATTACTATGTCATAGAATTCAGCTCTGAGAATGATTCTGTATTACTTTCTGTGGGGATGGGTTGTTTTCAATACTCATTTGCCTCTAAAATAGTAATTCATCATTTTGTCTTTTATTGTGGTTATGGAAATTTTCCTTAATTTCGGGTTTTATAATCAGAAACATAATATGGATTTTGACTTGAGCAGACGAGTAACGCGTATATTGCTGTTATTTCTGATTATACCGATTACCCGATTCCCTTGTCTCCTATTAATATTTTTGATTCAATTTGTAAAGAATAATACCTAAAAGTCACTCTTCTATTTTCCAAGGACAAATGAGGATAAATAATCTACAGTTTACTTCATTTCAGCAATTCTGTTTCTTTTCAAATTTCTGGCCAAGTCAGTTTTACTATAAAATTATTCTTTTGTACAATTCTGATAACATTTAGCAAAATAATCTGATCACTAAACGAGCACAGTAGGCATAAAATGCATTAATACATTAATTATTTCTTGTTGCAATTTACACTACACTAGTTTTACTGAGACCTCAGTTTGTTACCATGTGCAGGCTGCATATTCATTTGGCACAGTAAAGACAGTGGGATTTCCTCAGTAGGTGAGATTTCCCTTCTAATGATATCTGTATCAGCCACAATTTCTACAGCTTTCCTTTATGCTCACAGCAAGATATAGACAGCAGTCACACAGTGATTAGGTCTCTTCCATAGCTGCATTTTATGATATAATTACCAAGATGTAAAATGAGCTTCCCCTTCCCTTGCTTTTTCTTTCCAGTTTCTTGCAAAAGACTTCATTTTACATCCAGAGAAAGCAGAAAGAAACTGGTAAGAAACAACTACCTAGAATATCTAAAAACTCAACTAAGTACCTCCTGGGTGATGTACTACCATAAATAAATTCCATCTCATACTACTAATCACTATTATTCTAAGGCATCTCTTGCATCTATTATTATCATCCATAAAACTCACATGTGTACAAAAAATTCAGTGCAGTGATAATAATAACCTTTTAAGAACTGCACTATGATTTTAAATGTTTTATATTTACTATTAGCTGAATTTAAGAACAGAATTACCGATTTCTATACTCTCCCACAGCGTTAAAGAAATAATTATGTTTGCACAAAACCTCGACAGTACAATAGAATAAGAATTTTGTGACCAGAATGGAATCCCTCTGCAGAATATGTACATCACTAAGGTTTTTTCCTTCCTACACTCCCATCACCAAACTGGAAGTGTGTCCCTCTCCATCACCTCTCAACAGCTTCCAGTGCTGCTGGAATGACAACTGGGGAGGCTGTTTCAATGGTGGTTCTTAGATGCTTGCTCATTAGTAACTGAACAAATATCACATAAATACAATTATTACAACAAAATTACTAGAGTGACACTGATGTAAACCATCTTTGAATCTATGGCATGAAAAGCCTTCCTGCCACAGCCAGTCTAATACTTCCTCCTTTCCTTCCTAAATTACTTTATAAATCCACAGATTAATAAGCAGTCTAATATTTTTCAGCAATGTTGTTAGATTCACAAACCACTTGGAAATATTCTGATTTGAGGACAATTTTCCATTTAAGCACATTTTTGTGTGCATACACGTTTTCCAGTTTTAAAACAGGCGAGTTTTTACAGCAGAGTGCAGATTTATCCATTTTACAGATATGCCATATACTTTTATGGAGACATTTGTAAAAGCTCCTAAGCATCTAATAAGATAGAAGTCAGCTCAGAATATTTTGTAATAAAGTATCTGTTAGCAAAAACTGTATCAGAGGGAAACCACACACAAAGCAAAAAGGAACTAGGGCACTCTATTTGACAGCTGAGGAAGAAACAGAGGTTATGTCCTCTATGGCTGAGATTTAGAGCAGTTTCACTTAGTGGCTGTTCTGCTCCAATTCCCCAGTTAAAATTTAGACCTACAGCAAGAAGTCTTCATTCCTATTTTATTCTAGCAGGAAGTCATGGTTCAGACTCTTAAGTAACCAAGAGAAAAAAAATACTAGCCAGTGGGGAACGATGAAGCTTAAATATTACTTTACAGTTAAATTGAGATAAACCTTACAGTAACTACAGGGTTCACTATATTCTTACAAACTAAAATGAGTTATAAATTGCTAACTATTTAGAGGTATAACTTTTGTCCTACTGTTTCAAACAGAAAAACACTATTGAAATTTTAGAGCAGATAGAACATGTCTATAGCAACACATCTCACTTGCAGGTAACACAGGACCAGAAATCATCTAGGAATACAAGTAGCCCTTTCTAATTTTTATCTCACTCAAATTATTTAATACAACAATATCATATGCACCAGTCAAATTTAAATAGCTACTGTGGAACTAGAGGAAAACCATACCCTTATGTACTCCTTTCACACAGTTTACACCTAGGTAGTCTTTTCAATTGCACAGAAAACCTAACCATTCCTATCCTTCAGAGCGCTGTGCTGCTCAGGAGGAAATTCAGATGTATTATCTGCAAAAAAGCCAGATTTGACCCTAGTTTTTGAAAGCTTCTGCCAGCAGAACAGTTGCCCCAGACTGCAGTTCCAGGAAGGCAGCCATGGGGAAAACATATTGGCACCAAGCAGCCCCAGCCCTCCCGTCCCTCTTAGAGCCCATAAGGGGTCTGTGCAAGCTGAAAAGCAAACCATGCTGTTCAGCAGGACACCTTCAGCCACGGCTGGCACATCCTCACCACAGATAACTGTGCCCCCCGTGACACAGTGCCCTCAGTGAGGGGCACACGGACCATCTGTTCTCTCCTTGCAGTTAATCCCCCTCCCAGCGAGGGCAGCAGACCTGCCACGCCAGCACAGTGCAAGTGAAACAGCTGCCAGACTACCTGGGACCTGCTACAGGGGGGTCTGGAATGGGGGAGATGCATTTCAGTGGCCTATTCTGACAGCCAGTTTGGCTTTCTTAAGCAGAATAAATGAACATGGCTTTGGCTTAAGAACATGCGATGTCCCAGGACAGGAAAACCACTCTCAGTAATGGTTAACTTGATGAGGGTTAACTCAAATTCCTCATGTTAAATGTGAATTCAAACACTCTGCAGAGTGAGTACAAGAGGTAACCCACCTGTAAGCAGTACCCTCCCACACATTCTGAAGCTGTACGAACCCAAACATCCGTCATTTATCATTCATTGCTGAAAAACCAATAATCCAACGAATGCTTTTTTAAATATTGACGTAAGAAACATAAAAAGAGTGAAAACATACCATCAATTTAAAGATTATCATCTGTTGAAGATTATTCTGAGAGATTAGCTGTGTTTTTCCTTATCCTTCAATCAGTGTCTAAAATTGTACCAATACATTGCCAGTATTATTCCATCTCTTCCTCTACACCTGGTCTGTCCAGCATTGACGTTTTGTATGTTTTTCACAGAGCAATTACAAGAGAATTACACAGAAAATGCCACTGTAAAATTAAAAATCAAGCAAGAGAAGGCAGGAGGAAGGTGCAGCATTTTTAATTGTGTCAGTTTCTGATAAACCAGTAGTAGAATAAATTTGTCAGCTACACTTCAGCAACTTTTTTTTTTAACCGGTAGGAACAGAAATTTAAAATAACTGTCATATAATTCAGGGAATTTATGCTAAAGCAACTGTGAATACCAATACTCAACATTTATTCTTCCCTTCTCCACAGCCTCCACTGTGGTCCTGCCTTCTCTCGGGAACTACTGGATTGAACATCTCAACACTTGGCAGGGGTGGGAAGAAGACAGGCTCTCCTTCTCCAAATTTCCTTCTAAATCCTCATTCTTCCCTGTCACCAAAATGCTACTCAAGTAATGACATGCTTTTACTAATTTTGTATAATATGCACAAACTGAAAGGAGAATTCCCTAAACAATCTGGTGGTTTCAATTTATATTTTTGGGAAGTCCAGTGATTTCAACCATTGCTGCATCCATAAGAAACATAAATGTATCTTGGGTTATATAAAAAGACCAGTAATTCCAGTTTGCAATAAATTTTGGTGCTACATTAGAGAATATGAACACACCTCTACACCTACATACACAGTAGCAACTTGCACTTCATTTTGTAAAAGAGAAGTCCTGCCTGTCTTTATGTTCCAAATTAGATCTGACCTCCAGGCAGATGACTAAGAGGTTTTCAACCTTTATAGTTCTTTTCCAGTATGATGTAAAGTTGTGGCCAATATAACCTTGCTTTCTTAACTGGCACAACAGAGATGGGCTGTCACCATACTATGAAAGCTGCACATCCACAGTTGCCACTATATTCCCCTTCAGCCCCAGGAATCTCCAAAAAGTAAACTGGAGCCAAATGAATTAAGTTTACTAGGATTCAAAATACACTACAGCATATCCAACCCTTGAAGAGCTCCAGCTCCCTTTCATATCCTGCATTTAACTGTTTTTATTTTTTCCACTTCAGGGGATACAAAACACTATTGTGCTTCATTACTTCTTGTTTCTTTCTCCTGGTGTTTACCAATGCCAACCCTTCATGCAACCAGTCTTCTGCCTACAAAAATGCTGATCTAATCCCATTTTGCACTAAATTCTTTGTTTACAGAATTACTATCCTTTCTGAAAGATCAATCTTATCACACAGGTAATATTTTGCTGTCCTACAAACTTTATAAAATAATCTTAGCAGTAGTTGGGCACTTTCACAGACATATTGAGCATCTGTTATTTCCCCTCCCGCAGTTTCTATAGATTTCTGATACTCTTGACCAAACGCATGAAATAATCTCATTTTATAAAGTAATATTAAACAGTGCTCAGCAAGCCATCTGTAAATCCAGTGCTTTATATGATCAGAATTGCCTTTTGTAATCACTTCCACTTTTCTTTCCATCCTTTGATGCAATTGTGACTTTCTTGCTGCCCTGATACCAGAAATTCACACTGGTCTAGTCAAAGAGCTAACTGGATAGAAAAGAGATGCCTAGCAATAAGTAATGCCTTTTTTTTTTAAGTTCAAGTCTTCTTTCACAACTTACATTTCATTTCTTAGCTAAAGAACTGGGCCCTCGGTATGCCCACTGGGCAGCATAATTTTTCCAAGTGTAGTAGAGCCTTCAGAAATAAGCAGTGCAGAGAAACATCTCACCATCAGCCTACCAAAACCAGCAATAGGGCTTCAAGGACTTGTATTTAAGTGATATAATTAACAGCTCTATAATAAGACCTTTGGTCCACCAAAGCCCTCCTATTGAGAGGGCTGGAAGATGTAGACAGAGATCAGTTTATGGTCTTTTAGCCATCATTATATAAATATGTTGTGAAGGCAGACTGCCCCTTTCTCTCCAACAGCTTTGGACAAGACACAAATTTTCAGTGGCAGAAATTTGTGACCATCCGGAACGTTACCCCTCAGGCACTCAAAAAAAATCAAGTGTAAGCTTTTTCACAACATCAAAACAAGGAAAGACTAAGAGCACTTTCATATGGCTTAATACCACACAAAACAAAAAGCAGTAATGTTGCTAGAGCCTTGGAGACTCAATAGTTATGTGCCCAGATTAATTTCTGGGGCATAAGGAATACTAATGTGTGCTTGGCTACTAAATTCCAAAGAGCTAAGAGTCCCATAATCACTGCTTCCAGATGCCTGTCTGCTCATTGCCCCCAATTTTTCTGTTTTCTGGAAATCACACAAGATTTCCCAACAAACACCAACAGCAGTTCTGGTACTTCTGATGGGAAGTAAATAATAGTAACAGAGTTTTATTGAAATTCTCATGTTATCTCAAAGTTCTGAAAACATGCCAAAATTACATGAAAATATTTCCTGGTCAGACTTATGCCAAAAACTACAACTGTTTGCACAGTTTCCTTAAGCAGCAACATACAGTACACAGCTACAGAAGGACCTCTAAGAACAGACATTAATTTGTATTTAGCACCTGGGCAGCAAAGCAGGATGACCAAGCCAGGAACTCTATACAAATAGCACTAGAAAGACTAACAAGCACTTTAGCAGACTGCAATTATAAAGCAGCCCACTCAACTGCAAAAATAATAGCAGGTAAAGACCACACAGAAGAGGTGAAGAAGAAATAATAAAGTAAAATAAGAATGTTATATAGGAAAGGTGAAAAAAGGAGTGGATAAGGGGAAAAAAAAAACCTAAAAAGCCCTTCACTGAACGTCCTATGATTTCTGGATATTTTCAAGCTATTGAGATGATCTAAATCTACTGGATGTACTTAAGATCTCCCACCAAACCTGCCACGCAACCATTTTAGATTACCCACTGCCTCACACTGATGTGTCCAAGTCTCCTGGCATATCTAAGTCACTTATGAAGAACATGTAGCTTCTGGACTTGATTCAAAAGCTGAAGTTAATACAAATATTGCCATTGACTTGCATGTGCTTCACTTGTGCTTCACAGTAACTCTACAGAACAAGAGTTTTCTTTGCTATCAAAATCTATTAAATTATATGTATGAATAACTATACACAGGTTCAGCAGAGTAGCCCTGTACTGAAAATGTGAAATGATAGAAGCACAACCTGGTACTAATAGTTGAAGGTTTGTCATAGAAGAAATTCAGGATGCCACACAGAACAAAAATTTGGAAGAAGTGGCAAAAAATCATTGAATACCAAATAAAACTTGACTCAAAAGCTATAGTTTTGAAACAAAGCTTTTTTTCTTTTCCTGACAAAAAGCATGGTCAAAGAAATAGTTTCAAAGGAACAAATAATATATTGTTCAAAGCTGTTTTTTGAAATACCTTGCTAAATAGGGACTATAATTACCAAGTGTAACACTTTAATGTATTTAAAGTCTTCCCAACACAATCCATACCTGCAGTTCCTTTCCATGTTGTCAGTCATCCTTATTTACTTTATTCTGAAGTTATACTAGTGAGACTGTACCCTCCTATATAATTATTCCTTTGATAGCCTTCATACTAATTTTAGTTGCATTACCTTGAAGAGTTCTTTTACACTAACAGCTATAGGAGTGTATGTATATGTGCATATGTATACATTGATCTATCTTTAGGCAAGCAAAGAAAACCTAAATATATTTACAAAATACTTTAGGAAATATAGCGATAATATTTAACAGCAAGCATTAGTTTGCCCATCTTCTTTAATTACTTGTAGGCTATTAAAACACACATGGATCACAAAATCCACACTTACCATTAAAGCAGAATAAATTTGTAAGACATTAGAGGAAAACACAGTATGTGTGTAACTGACTAACGTGCTTCACGTAAAAAATTACGAAACCCATCTGAAGATGTTTCTGGATGAACAATGCTACCTGGAATTAACTAACTGGAATTCACTGGCAATTCAGTCCTGGTGAATAGAGGCCTGCTAATTTCTAAGTTCTTTCTCTTTTTTCACATTTCTCTGAAACACGCTACACCTCCACAAGGCCGCTGTCCAGCACGAAAAGTAGAAAATAAGATAAAAACGTCTCATTATCTCCCCAGATTTACAGCGAACAACAACAAACCAGTCGGGCTGCCCCTGCGACTCCAAGGGACCACGAAAGGTGGGCGAGGGGACCCCAAAATCGGGCCCGGCCCCGCGGGGCAATGCTGCCACCTGCCGGCCACGGCCGGCACCGCCCGAACCCACCCAAAAACCAGCCCGCGAGAACGTCAGCCGTAACACACCGCGAATGAACCAATTACTCACAGTAACACTGTTCCACGAGCAGCCGTCCTAACGCAAGCGGCCAATTTATTTACTTTTAGGAAAACAGTCACTGCTAGTAGCGTCATAATTCTTCGTAACGGAAGTATTAAATACAAAGCCTAATTCTCAAAAGGAATGAAAGTAGGATGGTTTTATACGATGCTGTCTTTAATTCATTTCTTACTACCCTCAAGGGAAATATTAATTCAAATTTTTACCGACACTTTCTGCTGATACAGATCTTTTCTTCACAATAAGAACCGAAAAGGAGAAAGTGTTCCAACTGGCTGTACAGTTACAATCCAAGTTTAAGAGACACACTCCTAATTTATTACACATTCTACACCCTGCAAGGCTACTTCTCCAAAGATGCAGGATTTCTTCTACTCCATAATGTGGACTCTTTGCACTTGCATAGGGATTTAGACTAAACATAACCAGCTGAAGCTCCAGAACCCCTAGAATGTCAGATTTTCTGCTAAAATTGGCAGCTACAGACCCAGTTAGGACTGAGGCAGCTGCAGAACAAGCTCTTTGAAGTGAACACAGCTTAGACTGAAATCGCTATAAAGAAGGGAAATAGCAGAGGAATCTTCTTTTTATTTTTTAAAGCTTTCACTCGCAAATACTCACCTACCACTACATGAAAGAAAGAAAGCCTCTTCTCTTGGTTAATTAGTAGTTGTTCTTTGTATGAGTCTCAGCCCAAGCCAGAGGAAACTTCAAAGGCCTCACTTGTCAAACGTCACGGCATGTGCTCAACATGAAGCTGCCAGTTTTGATGTGGTCGCACAGCTATAGCTCACGCTGGGCTTGGGAGTGGATCTGTATTACCAAGTAATTGCTAAGCAATTGTGCAACAAAAGAACAAACTTCTATTGAAAAGATTTGGCAAAGTCACAGCAGTGGGCAAGATGAGAACCTGAACAGTCTGCCAGCAGTACAACCCTGATACGTGTTCATGCCTCACATGACAGCACCTTCTTTACCCATAATCTGTGTAATCACTGGTTTATCACTTCTGTTCATTTGGTTGTTAATGCCCTTATCTGCACATAAGACACCTGCAGCTTTAAAACAAATCTGATCTAAGGCAGACAATTTAAGACTATGTCAGGGTTGAGGTCTGGATCTCATTTGCTGGTTGTGCTCGTAACACAAATGTTATGCACCACTGTACTGCCAGTACAGTAAAAGAAAAAAGATTTTAAGCTAACATTGAGGGAAAAATAAAACAAAGACCACATGATTCATAAAGGAAACTATAGACTAGAAACTATACCGAATACCAATATTTCCCTCTCCTACAGGGCAGTATCATGAAACATAAAAGATGCAACAGAAATGAAAGTACAATGCTGAATAAACTCTGCAGAACAAGCGTATCTTCCTTTGCATGTTCCCAATAGGTGGCAACAGAATCCCAAAAATACAAAGAAGTTTATACTTCTTTATTCATCCACAAAGTAACAGAAGCCCTGTTACAACTTCTATCAATGAACTTGCACCAGCAGTTTTAATCAAATGCATCACTGCATCTCAGCAACAGAAATTCTGAAGACAGTATAATGTCAAAAGTGTAATGTCAAAATTCACAGAACACAGCATTTGTTAAAAAGCCAGTTGTTATCAAAAAACTAACTGATGGCTTATACTTGGAGCTTACCTGAGGGAGTAATCTATCACAAGCAAGACTTTACAGTAATAAAATGTTTCTGAGCATTACAGAAGAAATGTTAAGGAAGAAAGAAAATTCTAGACTAATACTTCTGTTGTTGACATCTGTATCTTGGTGTTGAGCTGCATTTATTCACAAGCCTGAATAAGAGGCAAGCAGGTTTAAACAAAGTTTTCAGCAGACAAACCCCAACTTTTTCATAGTAGTAGGTTCATATAACTCCCTGATTCTCTGTAAGAAATGTCAGGAAATCAAAGTTCTTCTTCCCTGCCTGTTTGGGTTTTGTGGCACAGATCTATACAAATCAAGTCTAAATAATGACTACTTACTTGCTTTCAAACCCAGCCAAGTCACGGTTCAAAGAAATGGTCTCTGTTGTGATTTCCACCTTGCGCACGCTGCCAAAGAAGTCTGTTATCAGAACGTTCTGAGGGTCTCGCTGAAAGAGATCAGTGCGGTGCCCAGGTGTGGAAACACACAAACTTTTTGGACAGACCTGAAACTGGAAACCAAGATGGACCATCACATCCTGTCTCTCATTCATCAACAGTCCCTATATACACTTTCCAAAATGAAATTGTTATAAAAAGAAAGATGAATGACACATATAACTTGCTTGAATTTCAGTACAAGCTCCATAGCTGAAAAAAAACAGTTGAACGAAAGCATTAAAACACATAAACATCTTGATTATGCATTTCAGGAAACCTTTATCCTCGCAACAATTATATTTGAGTTTAGAAATGCTTCTATTACATCCAGTCGGGCTGTGCACAAATATACTTCCAAATATACATGCAGCAATGCTGCTATAACCTTCCAAAAATCACAAGTGGGCACAAATTCTTCACATTTACCAAAGGGAGGCATGCAAGATTAAACAAGCTTTGATAAGTAGCTATGTTAAAGGCTTCATAAAGAAGCAAGAATTTATATTTTGATTGAAAAGAAAAAAATCCAACAGTCTTGTTTCTAATTTATAGCTTGTAAATTAACGTAGAATTAGAACTTTCAAATATCAAAGGTGCCTTATGTACATTAAGTTCACAGAGACACACTGTGAAACCTACAAATTAGATAAACACCTTATTATTTATTTTACATTACATATCAGGTCCCCTATATCCAGCACACACTGCAACACCTGAAAGACAAAAACAGCACTAACAAACTGTTTTCACTGGACTCAGTTCTATATAAAGACCTATCTGCAGATGTAACAGGGGCAGATTTGTTGTAGCATTTAGACAGGACAGCATGCCTATTAAGTAACAAAATTGTTATGTACCTAGCAGATTTTCAAGGCAATACCCACGCATTTTGGACACAATGCCATTTTGTACAAGTTCCTCCACACTCGCCACAGAAGTCTCAAATATTTCACACTGGAGAGCTTCCTTGTTTCAAGGACTCTTGTAATGTACATAATGCAATATCGAAAAATAGTAACTGGTCTGTATTTTTTTAAATAATGCTTCATAACTTAAAGTACCATGAAAAGCAGTCCAAGGCTTTCTCTAGACTCCCTGATGAGCTTGGAAGGCTGAGTTCATGTCTCAGTCAGAGAGATTCAAACTTCACAACCAGCTACAACCCTGCTAGACACACAACCCTGTTAGGCAGAGGCTCTAGAACAAATGTTTCTGTCCATTCAACTGTCTGACAGGCAGCCCACAGAGCACCTGGGAACAGTGCATGTTATGTGAGTCCTTGTACATTCCAGCCTAACAGAGTATTTAGCACAATAGATTTAACATACAGGAGTAAGGAGGACATGCTCCACATGGGTGCTCATCTTCCTTAATCTTAAATTCTCCAAGTGATTTTCACAAACAGATCCATCAGTCACAAAATCTAGAGCTCATACACCAAAATTACATTGTGGGCAGCTCTTACAAGGTTGCATTCTTAGGACTAAACCACAGGTCCTAATTAGCTCCATGCAAATGCAACTTCAATTACCCCAATTATGAGTTACAAAACACATAAATTTCAGGCCATGATTCCCAGCAGAAATTTTATACCCAGCCTGACAAAAAAATGTATGGGCTTTTCTTGCTCATTCTCTTTGGACAGAGCTCTACAGTAAAACTGTTTCCCAGAGAGGAAACAATTTACCTGGCTTTTCTTCATAGAGGACAGATTCTATCTCCCCATTCCTCCCTTCTGCTCTATTGCAGCTTCTCTTTTATCCCTTGTCTATTCTGTCCAAGCCTGTAAGCATTAGGCTGCTTGTCCAGGGAGACTTGAGCTCACTTTCACCTTTACAAGAAGCACACAAACACACACACACTGAGCCCTTTTTTAATGATTCCCAACTCTCCTGTTGGCAGAGTATCACCTGCTAAAGAAATGACAGAGGCAGATCAAATCTTTGTTATCCTCCCTGTGAAGTGAAAATGAGCTAGACTCATCAGCATCATGCTTCCCATAAAAAAGCTCCTTGTCAATGAACACACAAACCCTCTAAAGATTCATTTTCACCAAAATGCTATCAATTCTCTCCAGCTCTGCTCCAACTAAGAGCACAAACATAAAAACTAAGTCTCTGAAGTAAACTGTAAAGGACAATTGTTTTAATCCCACTATTTGAAGCATAAATTCATGCTACAGTTAAACCATTAAGTCCCTCTGCCCAGCTCTTGAGTATACATGTCCCATCAGCACTAAAAGTGGGAAACTGATATTGCAGCCAACTATTTCTAACCTGTCCCACAACAATTTACTCCCATAACATGTTGATACGAATCTTGCATGAAAATGTGCAATGGCAGTCAGGAGACTTCAGGGTTAAAAATCTCAGTGTAAGAAAAGGACTGCAAAGAAATCACACCATAGTAGACTAACACTAATAACTGAAGTCTTCTGACGAAAAAAAAAGAGGCAAGTACTGGCTAAATGAAACACATTTGATCCTGTATCAATGTTTCTGAATTTTTTTAAATAAGATTCTATTCCTTAAGAGCTAGACAATTCCCCCAACATGGGAACTTTGTTATCTTGACTTTTCTTAACAATGATTTTAGCTATTTTATGACAAATGAAATTTCATTTAGAAATTTATTTGAATCTTATTTTAAAAGTTAAAATGTGTGACATTTCAATTTAGTCTTTACTTTCTGGGAATTGTGATCAAACCTAAAGTCAGTCATTTGCACAGCTTTATGCTATCCCTTAGCAACACAGATGGAACAGGTGGAGAGTAGGTGGAGTGGATTGTGAAAAAAGATGTCTCATTCTCTGCAGGAATGCAATAACCAAATCCTAGGTGGATGTGAAGATAAGCTGTTTCAAGAGTGGTTAGAGAAAGTAAAGAGGTTATGGGATAGAAGCAGTATAACAAATATACAGTACTTCTAAAAGAGCAGACATTTGACATATCAGAAGATCAAACATCAGTTAATAATTTTAAATGTAGATCGCAAGAAACTCCACTTATCTTGAGCTTGGAAAGCATTAATTAAAACAAAAAAAAAAAAAAATCAGTAGGTCTTTGTTCTTAAACTAGCGAACACTAACAGTGCATTCCAGTGCCAAAGTATTCCCTAAAGCTGCTGGCAAAAAAACAGGCTTATATCCTTACCATGGACTAACCATATGTCATTTTGGAAATCTTAGATGAAACCCTGAAAAGCATCAACTCAAAATCAAGTGGTCACATTTGCTGAAATATGTGCAGATCATGACTCAGTACATGATCACAGATTGAAATGGACTTTAAAAATGGTCTAGTTTAGTTCCCCTGCCATGAGCAGGGACAACTGCCAGCAGACTGGGTTGCTCAGAGCTCCATCCAACCTGGCCTTGAGCAAATCATCACAAAATATGATATATTTGGGTCCACTCTCTTCCATTCCCAGAGCAACGATCAGCAGATTGACGTATGATGACTTACATGATATAAGGAGTTTATGAGCATGGGATAACTTCCTTCAGCTCTTCCTGACTATTTGGCACACAAGCAAAAACAAAACCACAATTAGCTACCTTCTCCAAAGTATTCAAAAGGTAAACTACTCGGCCAGCTAACAAATTTCTGCATTTCTCAACAACCAGATTAACATTCTGCTGGCAAGACCAGCTATACCACTTGCCAGATGGTGTCTTATACAGTAGAAAGCACTGCTCCCTTTTATGACCTTTTTTAATTAACACAAATTCATTTGCTGGTTTACAGTGCTATTTGAATGAACAGGCTAGAAGAACAGATTATTTATTAACCAATAAAGAGATTATTCTTCTTTACTAAGATTTATTTTAAAGTTATCTCTATCCCATAATCAGAAGGTATTAAATTATAGGACAGAATTTCATTCCCATTGAAGTAAAAGAACCTTGAACCTTAGCTGCTGAATCAATTCTGTACCAACATAAAATCTGTCAAGTGTGGGCTGTTTAGAGAGAATTCTACCACACACATAGCAGCCAGGCTAACACCATCCTCTGTAGACAGAGGGTGGCATAAAACTTTTGAGCAGCTGCTCCTTTTACAGAAATGAATCAAAGAAAACGTGTCCTGTAAGTTGTGGCTCTTACATCACTGACACAGCACATCAGGATTTACAGCTACAGCTACAAGGTACCAAAGTATAATGTATGACTACAAAGAAACTAGTCCTGGAACAGGTTTAAAGGGTTAATAGAGTAAATAAAATATGGTTACTTTTTACATCATCTCACCAGAGTATACTTCTAACTGCTACAGAGACATTTTCAAAAATTTTGTCATAGGTTATCTGGTTGGCTTCTTATTCTACTGTCTCATACCTGAAATCTAAAATAACATTTACCTGAGGTACAATTAAGCCCAAACACTGATGAATTTGGTCTGGAATCTAAGCAGATATACAGATAAATTAGTCTTTGTAGGCATTTGTCATCACACAGTTAAAATTCTAACTTTTAAATCACCTTTTCAAAAGAACACCAATGGTTGCCTTTCCACAACTGCAAAATGTATGCTATCCATCTATGGTTTTGGAAGCTTCCTACTATCATTTTTCTAATGCAAATGCTTCATTCTATTGAAATCAGTATTTAATGAATACTTTAGTAATTTTTCAATGAAGAAAAAAATTCTGGCTGATTCTTGTTAATTTTTTCTGGAGCCAGCAAACCACTTTCACAGTGAGGGCAAACTTGAAGTGTTACACGACTACATTTAACAATGGCAAAAAACACCTGCTCCCCAAAGCTGCTTCTAAGAGAAACAGCAGGAGCATAAAAAGCATTTGGAGAACCCTATAGACAACCTATATTAGTTTTGAAACTGTTAAAGCCATTAGCATATTCATGAATGTTGACTATTCTACTTACTAGGTCATTCATATTCGTCTGACTGGCTGGATGAATTTCTTCCAAGAATTCCAGCACATAGAATGTGTATCTGTCCATAAGATGAACACCAATCCCAAGGTCAGGTTGATGCTTAAAAACAACACACAACAGTTATTGGGCATTTGCAGGAGAAAACAGAATGTAATAGCATGTTACAAAAGTTAAGCATAATTTTTCTTCTTCTTCAGCAAATTATACAAAGAAAATGACCAGCTGTGAAGAAACATATTGCCAATAAGCTGAATAATACAGTTTATCTATAAACTGTATCCTGGTAACATCTATGGCTTCCAACAAGCAGGGATCCCCTTCTTCTTAATGGTCCAGATTTGTGGGCTGCCCTGAGCTGCTCGGAGCTTTGAAAACAGAGCTGGGAGAGTCAACATGTCCTACAGCAGTGCACAGGTTCAGGTGATCCTGAACTGCTGGCTTGGGTCTGGCTAAGACCTCTCCTAATGCTCCTTCTGTAATTTAGCTAGGATATAATTACAGCAGGTCACCAGTAGTGTCCTGTTTTGGTTTATATCAAGTCTACCAAGTCCCACACTGAATATTCCTGAGGGGTATCTCTCAGCAGTGTTCCTCATAAGGTTTCTTCCAACCCTAAGCAATGCATAAGCTGGCCAGCAACACAGAAATCCATTGTCAGCCTGGTTCTTTGGGACAGCACACAAAAACTAGCAGGAAAAGTACACTCAGAAGTTCTGTCAAAACCACACTTTTTAACTGAATACCTTACACATGCATTGGTTGGCAGGGAAATTTTTAGCTAGAAGTTAATAGGAACTATGCTTTTAACTCAGGCATTCTGAAAATTGTCTTCAGGATCACATAAATCTACTTACTGATAAAGAATCTTCTCCTACTTGGCTGCTAGCCAAGGCCATTATGTTAGGTGAATAAAATCGTTCATACATGGATGCTCCTTGACAAGTATCAATAATAAACAACAATTCGTTGTACCTGAAAGAAATAAAACAGCCTCCTTACCCATTTCTACTTAAACACCACACACACACTTTGCTTTTTATTTACCAAGACAGCTGCTAGGAACCCAAGGAACAGAAGAGTCCACAGTAATTGGTTTTCAGATGAGAGTTTAGCCAAAGCAATACATTTGAGCAGCTCTAACTGCAGGAAACTGAAAGCAAAAACTCAAACTCCTCTTTCTCAATGCAAACTTTTATACAATTTTATGGACGACAGTGCCACTGCTGTAGAAAGGCCTACCAGTAAGACTTTGGGTATGTTCAGGAAATGTCTAAATAAGGCTTATTTCTTACCTCCTTTTCTGCCACATTTGTTCAAAGGCATCAGCAAGTTCTACATTTGTGATTTCTTCAGAATCTTGAAATTTTAGGAAACCATTTCCACCGTGACCTGACAGAAAAATCAGAAGTTAGGCAATTACATAGGTTAAGGGAAGATATTCAGCCTGGTTGACCACTTTTCTAAAATAAAACAAACACGATTCTCTTTCTCCACAGACAGTCTAGCAAAAAAAAAAAAAAAAACACTGTTACAGTAAGAACACTACACATACACCATTTTAACTGGAAACTATGCTGGCTTTTTTCTTAATTAGTATGACATGCTGTAACAGAAAAAAATCTTTTTGTTGATTCTTTTGTTCATTTGGACTACTGATGCTTTCAACAATCCCATCCAACTGAACAACAAACATCAGTCAATTGTATACAGAAACCTGTAATTACCTGTCATATATATTAGAATATTGCTTCTGTCATCAGAAAGAAGACGTTTAGATCGTGGTGTGCTTGGGGGGATTCTCCCCGTTAACACACGCAAGAAATTTTCGACAGTAACCTATGAATAGAAACATAAAGTCATTTTCTAAGGATAAAAATATTGATAAGTTATAGGCTGGGTTACAGAAATTAACTAACAGAACACTGAAATACACAGGGTATCTAAGCAGACATAACATTGCATGGTACAAACTGCATAAACAGACATTTTCTGTTTAAGGTTTTACTGTAGGTTCACAATCATGTGGTTCCTTTTACTTTTTTCCATTAACACCAGCCCACTTCTTTATTATACCCAATAAATCTACCCCCATTATAATTTCTAAATAATACTTTCATTGATCTGAAAACCTGTCAGCATACAGGTTCATTCTGCCACAGCTGCTCATGTACTCACAAAATGCTCCAACATTAGTGTGTGTTCCCATTGAAAAATAAAAGTTTAAATTCCTTCTGCAACTCATGAAAGCAAAAATGATTTGGTTACATAAGTCTGAGTGATCAGGTAAGATCCATCTGGATGGTGACTAAGATATCCTACAAAACACCACTTCCTCTTTATATACAGCTCAAATGCCAGCAACAAATCTATATTCAGAAAAAAACATGACATGTTTCTCTATTTCATGAAAGTATCTCTATTTCAGTGTTGTGTCTTCATTTCTTTCTATAAAGCTTCAGAGAAATAAAACATCTACTATATACTTACATACACTTCTATAAACCTCTAGTAATGATTATACAGCACCAAGAAATTGATGTCTAATTTAAGATCAACTGGTAAAGACAATGTATCTTTGAAACAATATTTTACAAAAAGGAAGGTGACAGAATGAAGATTTTTATGTAGTAATTACTTTACAGTAATGGTTAGGTTATAGCTTTTGTTTTATTTTAAAAGCATATGCTTCATATTAGGAATTTAAGTAGGTCTCCCTAATAAACATATCACTTGCAAACCAAATTTTCACCGTGGTTTTAAGTGTTTGCAACATGAGACACTGAACAGCCATTTCCAAAGAGAAATTTCAGTAATATGATTCCATTCCTAATACATACAAGGAGTTCCATATTCTTTCAACTGTTGAGATTCCATGAGTTAAAAGAGCCAATACACCAAATATGTTTATAGCAAAATAAATTTTAAATACAAAACCAAGAATCAAGGAGAGCAGAGGTGTGTAATTTAAACCTATCAGTCAATAATAAAAGCCAGCCCAAAATCAGTAATACAAAGACTTCCTCAGACTTCACAGATGCTGCATAAATCCTTAAGCCAACACTAAAAAAATAAAGACCCAGTGTTTTAATTAAAGCACAGTTACCTCATAGCTTCTGTAATCCACTTCCACATCATCTCCATAGACATTTAGCTCCATGTTTTTATGACTAAACACAGTTGCTGGTTTGGGATTTCTGGGATTACACGCCATATCATCTGCCAGCATCAAGACAATGTGACTATTGAAAAATAAAACAAAAACATTCCAGCCATTCTACTTCCTCATAACAGTCAAACAGAAATTGCAAATGAAACTTTGCTTAGTTATACCCTATTTCCTTATTTACATCCTCATTATTATGAAAATAACACACATAGAACTGCAGCTGGCTGTTATTCAGCACTGTATTTTTGCTAGGGATATGTCTATTAAAAACACAGTCAGTAAAAGGTTCTTCATAATGCTACTACAGGCAGGTGAGCACAAACCTGCACAGGTACAAGTGGTTCTCTCATGCAGCAAAATGTTAATGTAAGGTGTTAACTTGCAGCTTAACCGTTAAACCAAAGAAAGCCAACCCTATATTCTATCAATGCAATTTTCATTATGTAAAAACTGTGTAATGATTCCAGGAATCAAAAGAATTCCTGGATTCACTTTGGCATTGGGCCTCTTTTAGCAAAACTTTACGAATGGGAGCATTGTACTCGCATGTCAACAAACCAAAGCAACTATTACAGTTACAAAACCACAAATCACCTTCCTAATGAGTTTTGTTGTTGGAGGACAAACCTATTTAAATCACCAAATTGACACAGTCCCATTCAAAGTAAGGCTATGCACAAACCCCTCCAAAAACAACCAACCCCAAGAATCATGAAAAATCTTTATTTTTAAGAGGTGATTTTGAGATTTCTTGGAAATTCTGGGTTGTTATTTTTTTTCTTTTGTCTTGTCAATATTTTAAACCAAGTCTTCTGACAGAGAAAGAAGAACAGATAAAGTTGTTTAAGGAAAAGAAACACATTCAAATCCATGCAAAAATTGCTGCAGATGGTAAAACACAGGGTCTCTCTCCCTAAGTCTTCTCCAATGTCTTATTCTTGACCTTAGTCTGAAGCACTGCTGGCTTTTTGAGATTAATTTCCAGATCCTTGCATATGGATAAAAAATGATCAGGCTACTGAACAGAAATCTCCAGCCATCTCCAGTTTTTGTAGTATTTCTAAAACTGACACCTATTTTGACCTTAATGGCGAAGACAGATGGATGCAAAGAAGATGAAAGCTCTGAGGTAAGGGGAGAACAAGTGAAAAAATTTCTAAAGCAGTGCCTAGGGTGCCTGTGCTTCAAAGGCTACAGAGGAGAGAAGACAGGTGCTTTTGAATGAGATGTGCAAAAACAAAAGCCATATTTCTGTGCTTTCAGCCCACAGTTCTTCAGCACTGCATTCCCTTGGATTTATAGTCCCCACATGTATCTGAAAATTAGGTTTCAAAATCCCCTCTTTCAAAACCAGACAGTCACTCCTCTTTTTCTCTGTTAATAACCAGAGCAAACAGGATGATACTGCCATTGCATTCATAGTTGAGTGGAAGCTAACTGGAGACTCCAGATACTTCAGTTTTGCATTTGGACAAAAAAATGCCATCCAAATTTAATCCAGCAGAATATGCATTTTGCAATGATGAAGTAGGCCACACTTCCTTAGGCAGACATGATGGAGAAACTACCAGTCCTCTACACTAACATTAAAAACCAGGACCAGCAGGATTTCCATAGGAGCCTACAGGTACATACAGTCTATTATTCAATGCACGTCAGTGCCTAAAATTCACTTCCAGTGTTCTGATATAAATAAATTATATTCCAAAACAGCTGGATGGAACTATGCCAACACTCTTAGAACTCTCAGTAGGAACACAACTACAAGATACTTGATAACAGTTTGTTCACCTTCCTACTCCTGTCCTCAAAGAAGGGATACTATTTTAACCACTGTGCTTTCACTGGAGAAGTGCAATTTATATGGACAAAGCTACTGATTGCTCTAAAAAAAGATCATGTAAAATGGATTTTTTCAATGCACTTTCACTATGTAGGAATTGCTCTGTTCAGAGCCCTTAGTTTAAAGGCACAGTGTAGTTGCAGAAGTGGAAGTCTTACATCTTCATACACTCAAAGTTATTTAACATCTCCACACTGAAAGGAAATTAAGTACAGTAAGAAACATATCTCAGAGTAGAAATGTCATTGCTCAATGCATTTTCACATTATGCTTTCACCAGTTTACCAGGTGGTACATTTTAGTGGACAGATCTAATTAGCCTATTCCAACTGGAAGTTTTATTATATGACTTGTTGAACAACATTGCTGCACTTCCCAACACACTGATGTGATTGCATCCTCACTTTTCAATTTTATCCAGTTAAACTGGGAAGATAAATGTATTTCTATACTGCTTCAGACATCGTAAGAACTTTTAATAGCATATTTGCAAGAAATTGGATTCACTGAGATTGCCTCACCTATCAGGAATGCCCAGTCTCTTGACACTTCTATATACTGAAAGAGTATTTGCCACATGACGATAATTAAACCAGAATCGAGATGTACACACCTTGAAAAGAAACAAAGCACATTAAATAAACTAAAAGACACAAATTGGCCTGGCACATTGCATCAGAAGACCAAAATTACAGAAATATAAAAAAACCCACTAACAAATCAGAAAGAACATAACAACACCAAGAAACTCATGATATACACTATATAAATCTTTGTTGTACCAAAGCAGAAAATACTGAAAATAAAAGCTAAAAAAAAGTTCTTAGTATACTGACTCATGAAAAAATTGTCACAAACTCTAAGTAAGTATAGAAAGTGGTACTTTAGAGAATAATTCAGCAACAGTACATGGAAAAGCTAATTTTTTTCATTTCCTTTCTCCTTATCAAATGGAATTAAAAATCAAAGGAAGAGCTCTCATCCCAACAGAAAAGCCATTCTGGGAGCATTTTTATACACAAATGCGTAAGTGAATTCATGCAGAAACCACACATGAGGGAAAATATATTGAAGACATTTGCATTTAAGGAGTAAAATATAATAAAGTAAGAGCTAAGTGAGTTCTAAAACTCTCAAAAACCTCAAGGGAGTTCAGTTTCTACTGTTCTAACAGGCAAAGGATCAGGGCTCAGTCACTCCTTCATTTAAATGCTCCTTAAATCAGACATTATTCTGATTCAGAGATTTCAAAAACTTCTAAGAGTGGTGACTTTAAAACCACAAAAGCAGAGATGCAGGGATAAGCATTTGACAGTTTTATAATTTTTCAGCTTTAAATGTAGAGCTTTAAGTTACACTAGGTAGCACCTTCTTCTCTAGTTTTCATAAAAAGAACTGGACTTGTAGCTTAAGCAATCATAAAAATTCAGGATTGTAAAAATTAAAGGATCCCTTGTGTCATGATCATCCCATCAGTTAGGAATTCTAAATAAGCCAACAGGAATTGGTCCATGAGAACATTTGCTTTTTAGCAAGACTTAAAGCTCTGAAAACTAACTGTGCCCAATCTAGCTGAGACATTTCAAGGTACTATCAACTGCTCCTTTCCTCCACCATCTCCCTTACAACGCAATGGAAAACATGTCTAAGATTTAAACACAGTTATTCACACTGCAGCATATTAATTCCAACTGCTCATGAGGTGGGATTGCTTTATGACCCCAGTCTGAAGTACCTGATAGCAGTAAACCCCTCCCTCTTTTACTGCTTAAAAAATTAGTAGCAATTGTAATAAAGCTTAATAATGAACCACTGAAAAAAATATAACCAGCAAAAAATCTGTTTGGGACAGAAAATAGAGCTCCTTGAGCCTAGTTTTCCACCTTGTTTGTGTGTTTTTATGGGTGCTAATAAAGGCACCTATTTGTTAACAGTATTAAAGGAGAATTTGATGTTTCAATAGTTTCAAATTTGTACATTGCAGCATATAGAAATTATTCCTTCTAAATCAATTAATTACTGTTAACTTTCCTTTTATATTGTTCAATTTTAGTATCTGGAAAACAAGCAGCTGCTACTGAGTAATTACAATGGTGTTCTGAAACAAATTAGTCATTAAGACCTGAACTGTGATTAAGAACCAATTGTGCAGCATGATTCAAAGCTAATAAAAAACATAAGGCAAAGAAAAAAAGAATTAGGATAAGAACAGTAGATCTAAACATTATATTGCCTAAATTTATTTTATTCTAAGCTTGTTATCACAAGTAAACAGACTGAGTAAGAACAAAAATGAGAAATAAATTGTACCTTCCTGGTAAAAGAGACCAGAATTCTGTGGTATCAGAATTACACCTTTTTTTTCCAATATGTAATATGTTAATTTAACTATTTTAATGCTGTCAGAACTTTTATTTTATGAATCCTACCATGTAGACAGACATCTTGTGTGCTTGAAAGCCAATTGTACTGAAAAGATAATTTCATTATAGTGTAATTAATCTGTAGGTACAATTTCAAATTTATTCATTTTCAAGTCTTTCCATTTCTTTCAAGTGAGCAGAACTCTTGAACGACTGTTGCAATTATGTCTCCTGATAAAAAATCATCAACTTTACTGGAAGAAAACAACCAGGACCATGCTTACCAACACTGCCCAGTTATTTGTATGTCCACTTCTAAAGAACTGTTCTGCTTGATCCTGAAAGATGGAGAAAATGTTAGAATATTTTTCACAAAAAAGAAAGGACCGCTCATATTTCTGCTGTTTCCACAAAAGTGTTCAATTCATATGTTTACCACACACAAACACTGAATAAACCTTAGAAAAGCTACAAGAGAGGTACTTTTTCTTATGCTGTTTTCCATGTTTCATGTGAATTAACCACTCCAAATCCTTCTCTGAAACTTGCCAAAAAAGAAAGAAGAAAACTATTAGTCACTTGGAGCTTAGTTGAAATGAAAAGCCCACACATCTCACACAAATGCGACACTTCAAGAACAACATAACATGATCTACTGACCTATAGTTTCATCATTAATGAGAAAAGGGGCTTGGGACTCATTTCTATTTTCAAAAGCAATTAAGTCAATCTGCAATTTTAACCCATTTTAAATACAGGATGGTTACATTTATCTTCCAAAATCAGATTTGACAGTAGCCCTCTGTATAATCTGTGTAATCCATAGTTTCCTCTGCACTTTGCAGATGAGAGGGCCTTTTTGTTTTAACGGAGAACATAAATCAGGACACAGAAAGGCAGTAAGGCTTCCCAGAGGTCAGGGAATGAGTCTGCCACGGGCCAACAATCCAGAACAAAAAAAGCATTTGTTAAAATATATGTAAAGTACATTGTACTTTAAGCAGCAAACAACTTGTGGTTTAGTCATCCGAAGACTCTAAAAATATTTTTATTGGTTTGGGGAGAGAGGGTCGGTCTTATTTGTAATTAATTTCAAGTACAACAACTTGTTAATAAAGTAAAATTCAAATGCAAACAAACTCCAGATGTAGCGTGGGCACGGTGCATTAAGCAAATTATCGAAACATGAAATTACTCCCACCTGAAAAGCCCACTGGCACCTGCCGTGTGCAGGGGCCCCGCAATCGGGGTGAGCCCGGGCAGCTCCGCACCCACCCCGGGTCCGCACCGGGGAAACCGGGCACACCCGGTAAAGGTAAAGGGCACCAAACGCTGCCCACAAGTTGCACTGCGTACCCAAAGGGAAACCGAGTTTCAGAAACCTGCGAGCGGCTTCCAAGTCTGAGGTTCGTTCACTTTAAGCACTTAAAACAAACCAGACGCGCCTGCCGAGCCAAG
>WEIV01018882.1:3944-24405 GCA_013390005.1 Calyptomena viridis | reverse complement strand
GGGAGCGGGGCGGCCGCGCCCCTACGAGCCCCTGCGGCCGCCGCGCCCGCCCGCCCTCCGGCACCGGGGAGGGAGCGAACTTGGGTGTCCGCAGGGCAAAGGAGCTCCGAGGAATGTGGGCGGGGGGCATCCTCCGTCGGTGTGGGGGAAGAAAAAAGGCACAACTGTCTAGTGAGGTTTTGTTTAGGTTCCTACAAGTTACCAGCTGCTAATGGCTGATAATTACTTCTCTGTGCGTTGTGGATTTTTTTTTCCCGAATCAGACACCGTGCAATCTATATAAATAAACACTGAGACACGTATGTATTTTCCCTTGGCTGTGCTGAAGCTAGACGTTTTTGTATGTATTTGAAAATTATGAGACAGACCATACCAATGTTTTAATGATACAGAGTGTGGTTTAATAAGAGATGCAGACAAAACTGATTTTCTGTAGAGGCTCAAAGCTTGAGCTAGTGATTTTTAAAAATTGGTGCATATCTTTTGCAAAAATACATGGCTAGTTGCTGTAATCAGTTAGGTAGTAGAGTAAGGGCACAGATGCATAGAAATAATATCCTATTTTATAAGTTCGAGTGTGTGTAAATAACAATTATTGTATAAACTGTAGATAACTACTGAGCAAATCTTGAATTGGAGCTATTTATGTCTACTACTAATATCAACTATAACCGTCAAGTTTAGTCACACGAAAATTAGGAAACATACAAAGGAACAGAAATCATCCCAAAAGACATTTATTGTTAAGGGAAGGTTGGATGCAGCAGTCTTGTGGAGAGGTGAGATGATGACTTATGTATCACTCTGTCAAGAAAAATCAATTACCATGTGTCCGAGGAGGGCCTTGGCAGTCCTTTCATTCTCCACAACGCTCATGGGTATGATGGGTGCAGAATAACTACTGTAGAATGGGGGGTTCTAATTGCTTGGAATTTCTGATCAAATAAGTCAGGAATCACCTATGAATTTTAGGGTTGTGGGTTTTTTTGTTGGTTTTTTTTTTTTTTCCCCTCCCAGTATCAATCAAGATGATAGTCTTTCTCGTTATTTTTGAATTTTTTTTCATTGCTTGTCTAAGTGTTGGGAAGAATATGAATGAGATACTTGTGAGTGCACTGGTCTTTAAGGAAAAGATACAATTTGATGATGTCAAAGACTACAAAGAATATAGAACTTTTGGGGCTGTCTGGCTTGGACAATGCTCTGCATATACTTGCCAGTGGTAGTTCTAAGAAAAATGTAGAGGTTTATTTGCTATTTTCAGGTTTTATTACAGTGTAAACAGACAAATATAAAGACACAGCCATGAGCTTCCTGCTCTGAGTAATTTTTATGACATTGGCACACCAAAATCGTATGATTTTTGCAGATCTCAATTTTATGCATTGGCTTGAAATGGAGATCCTGAATATACAAAGAATGTGGGATTTCTCTGTGGAAAGTAAAAGACAAAGTAAAGGTGCTTGTTTTCTCCTGTCATCTATCATTATAGTGTGTGTTTCTGATCTTACTTTTCAGAGTCTGTTGAATGGATTAATGTGTTACAAGCCCGATGACCCAATTGAATATTTGGAAAGCTGTTTACAGAAAGTGAAAGAGCTTGGAGGGCCAGAGAAGGTGAAATGGGACACTTTCGTCAGCCCAGAAAAGAAGACCCTGCCTCCACTCAATGGAGGACAACCCAGGAGGTCTTTTTTAAGGAATGGTAATGTATTAAATGTCAAAATTATTGTATTTCTTGTACTGCATGTTGGTTTACATCCACTACTGATTTATTTTGTAGCAGATCGAGCCTCATTCTGATTTTCCCTAGGAAAAGGAGTCAAGAATTCTGTTTCCTTGCCTTTTGGCGTATGTTTTTCTTCTCTCATAATGGATGCTATGCAGGAGAGGAAATTGTCATCACTTTACAGCCAAATGATGGATATTTGCTGTGAAAATATTTAACACATTAGTGGAGAGATTTCTGGTATCCTTCCTAAAACATTTGCAAAGATAGAGGCAGAGCTGAATCAGTGCAATTGGCTTATATTTTTAGTTGGTTCTTATGGATGACATACATACCAACTTCAGTCCAGTTACACTAAGTGGTTTTTCTAGTTTGTATTGGAGCTATGTGCTAATTTAGTGAATACAATGTAAATTATAAACTCTTAGGAAAAGGTGCATCTTATAAAATCTAAGCAGATGTCATACCAATACCTGTAATTATTTTATTTGTAATGTTAACAAAGAGTAATTAACTCATATTTCAGTTGCCATAGTTATTCTTCCTTGCCATCCAGCATTTCATTAAACTAATTAGTAAGAATACTGTCTGTATCTCTGTATCACCAAAAGAGTCCTGCTTAATGCTACAGGTTACCTACACAATACAGAGCTTTTCTTCTCAGAGGCCACTGCTGAAGTCTGGGTGCTCTTGGCAGATGTTCACAAAAAAACTGATGTCCTTGTAAAGAAACATGAAAGAAGATTGATTCTGGATGGTCATGATTTAATAGATCAGCTAAAGAGAGGCAAGGATTATTTAATACAGAAACAGCAAACACAGTGTAAAATTATGAGATATTTATACCTTATGTATTACACTTATTTAAATCTGTGTACACAACACATTTTGAGTTTTCTGTCTGTTTCTGGAATTCCCAGTTTATCTTACTATTTTACAGTGATGCCTGATAATTCTAACTTCCCATACCGACGGTATGACCGACTCCCTCCAATCCAACAGTTTTCAATAGAAAGTGACACCGACCTCTCTGAAACTGCAGAGCTAATTGAGGAGTATGATGTATTTGACCCTGCAAGACCTCGACCAAAGATAATCCTTGTCATAGGTATGAAAGCAGTCATTTTTACATTATTTTATCTCTGTTACTTTGCCTTTTGATTTGTACTGCAAATGCATTGAATGCCTACATGAATTTAAACAGAATTTTTTTTCCATCTGCTGTAGTAAGTAGTGCAGCCCAATTAAGAGTGTGAAATTGTTAGTGCTGAGGATATAGCATCCCAACTGTAGGCATTTTAGGGGTTACAGCGAGCACCTGCAGTCATGTTCTGTAGACTGGATGCCTGTTAGCAGCTGGAGAGCTCATGGTTTGCTTATGGAGCAAATCTGCCAATTTGATTTAATCTTAACTGAACCTGGCTCACATATTTCAAGACAGCAACATCATGTGAACCAACGTGCTCTGCCAAAGCATGCTCTGGATTGAACTAAAACACTATCATAGATATACTCAAAGCTGATCACAAAAAAGGGTATTTAAGAATATGGGATAAGCCAGCTCAAAAAACGTGATAAGGGAACTGTTAACCTCTATATTTAGAACCTTGGCAAATGGTTGGTGTGTCCAGCTGGAGTGAGCATGCATGGTCACTAGTCCATCACATTGATAAATTAATCCCTAGATCTATTTGTTGAATGAATCCTTTGCCAACTTCATGGAGAGTGAGCACTCAGTTAGCATTAGTTAAAATTGTACTCTCTCCCCAAGTTATCTCTTGTGAGCTGTTTAGTATCTGTTCTAAGCAACTCATACTTTCCAGCCTAGACAAGCATAATTTATTAAAAAATGGCTGCAGTTTAAGTCTAAATCAATGTTTTATTCTGTTTTTGAAGTTCTTTTAACTAGATTCCTTGTCATCTCATATAGTTGTCTTTAGAAATTTTACTGCCAGGCCTAATTCTCTGAATGGTTTAAAGAGTTACAGCACGGCTGCCAGCTGATGGAGAATTATATTTTCAGTCTATAAAGTTTTATTCATATTAAAGACAGATATCACTTCCATAACAGAGAATAGTGTATAGTATAGTAAAAGGGAGCAGAAATGTCTTCTCTGTACTACAGAGTGGATTCTCTAAGAACAGCATGTCCTCTAGCTTCTGCATCCAGCAGTTCTCAAAAACAAGATACTGGAATATATTGAAAACAGAAAACCAGGCATTTTTCTAGATGTAGTATGCCAAGGGAATTGCTTAAGGTATTTGAATTTTCTTGATCTTTTGTCTCAGAATTACAGATCTCAACCTGCAAATCTCTCCATGCACAGCTGAATTATAAAGGTTGCAATTAGGTGGAGAAATAACATATACCTTTCTTTTATTGCAATTAATTAGCTAGCCTTCCTTTCATAAAGGAGAATAACTGGCTCCTTTTCAGTGACCACACAAGGCTCTTAATGCACTGAAATCCACGTAGCTCAATTGCAGTAGAGCGATGACTGATGGTTTGATTTAGGTGAGATAAAGAGAGATTGGCTTTCACCTCTGGAACTGAGTGCAGGTGGATTTGAAGTGAAATCCTTGAACGCCACCATGTAGTGAACAGGCCACAGATCTCACAGAGCTTTTCTTTTCTCCCGCTCAAATAGAGGATGTTATAAACATTCCACAAAGGCTATTTCAGGTTTATGTTCCCATTGAGTTTCTTGGAATCTATTACAGTGTGATCTAATAGAAACATAATGCCATATGTAGCATAGCAGCTAGTGTCCATTTTTGAACACTATCAAGAAAATTTCTCCCGAATTCAACTTTCTATTGAAAAAGCACATAAAAACACACACTGGAAAGAATAAAAGTATAATATACTGAATAAAAGAGAAAAAAGAAAAAAAGTGTACTATTAATTTCAAGAGACAAGATTGCACACAAAAAATTGTATTGCATATTTTTCAGTTTGCATAATATGCCAACAAAAAATTTGGTTAAGCAAATTATCTATGTCTGACCTAACTCAGGTGGTGTTGGTCTCATTCCCACTTAGGAACTGAAATGAGGTTAAAGACCTGTCTTTTGCCTCACATATTAGGGGAACTTTTTTTATTAATGCATAAGCCCAAGATCTTCTTAATGCTTCCATAAAGGTTTTTACAACTTCTTACTTTATGAAATCTATCATACTTATAATGAATCAGGTAGCTCCAGGGCTAAAGACAATTCACTTATAAAGGTGAGGAGTTTGTTCTTTTTCTGGAAAAGACCTCTGCTGGAAGGTAAATCTGTAAAGCTGCAAAGTGAGTCTATGACTGGGTTTTGGAAAAATCAGATGGAACCGGCCAGGATGACACACATCTGAATCACTGGAAAAATTAAATTTCTGAGGCATTATGACACCAAGACACTAGGTTATATTTTAAAATGTGCTTCCTAATATACTTTAAAAAACACATTTTTACTATTGATACAGCTTGAATTTAGAGATCTTAAAGTATTAATTACCTGGTGTCATTAGCACCTTACTTGAGTGTTTTTTAGCTGCATTTTGTTAAAAATATTACTTAATATGAAAGAAATACACTTTCCTTTTGTGATCAAAGTTTAAAGGCTAGATCAAAGATAGTGCTCTCAGCAGGCAGTCATCCAGTCCACAGCTACATTTTAAAGTCAAAAGTATTTTCAAAAATCTTATTATTAGATTAATTTATTCTGAATTTACAACAATATAAGCAAAATTGAAATTTTGAACTTCCACTGACAAAACTAGATTAAAACAACTGCTTTAGTAAAACTTTTTGGGCATACAAATCTTCGCTTGAAACCCATTAGCAAACATAACTTTAGATGCAACAAGTGTTCCCTCATCTAGACATCTTCTAGAAATATGTAAAATAATCATGCTTTCCTTGAATAATGCATAATCTCAGAATAAATGAAAAGAAGAAAAACCAAAAGTGATTTGATTTTCCTTTCTTATGAACAATTTGTCAGTGTGATTTATCAAAGAGTCAGGAATGGATACATAGTTCAATAAATTATAATGGTTTGCTATGGGAAAAAATTTTGTGCTATCACTTTTCCCTTACTTTATTACCTGAATGTTTCTGCTCAGAATGTAAATGGATAATCCCGTCTTGCTATAAAGGAATGTGTTTGGACTGAGAAAAACAAAATGTATGAGAAGTTTATGAAAATTAAAACAAATACTTTATTAGTTATTTTCTGATTGCCATTCAAATTGAAAGAAGTGCCAAACTATAGTATTTTTTTTCTGCTTCTCTTTAATAGCAGAGCAAATCTCTCCCTGACAGAAGTGTGAAGTCCATCTACTAGTTTCAAACAGTTTTTTTCAGTTATATTATGCTTTTACAGATGGATGTTTTTTCAAGTATCAGTTTTATTTTCCTGGCATCTTTCGTCTGTCAGAACAGGAATACTGTTTTCCTTGTTGTCACTTTCTCTGTTTCTAATTTTCCACACATTACCTATCTACATTTTGCATTTTTATTGTTGCTGTAATAAAAATTTGTAAGGTTTGATGAAATGCAGTTTTCATGGGGAAGGCTGAGGGTGCCATCAAAGGGGGCTGGGAGAACAGGGGAAGTGCTTTATAGGCACTTGAGTGTGGAGATGATTCCAGGTGTATCACATGCATATCTACAAAAGGGGAACATCCTTTATTCTAACAAAGACGATGGCTGGGCTGTCTGTGAAAGAAAGAGCTCAAGCTGAAAAAACTAAGCCCATATAGATCACCTAGAACTACTGAAATGGAAGAATAGCTGTAGAACGGAGTCTGCTGAAAGGAGAGAGAAACATGTCTTTTTACAACAGAAACAGTGAACTGATCAAGGAAAAACATTTTTCAGTTGTAAGATGAAACACAGTAAGATTTTTCAGTAAGATAAGATACGGTTATTCTTTTGTGTGTGTTTTATGGACATCTGTAGCTGTGTTGACTGGTTGGATGTTACAGATAAATACTTGTCGAAGCATTATTTACACTAATTGGATAATGATAGAACCTTTTTTTTTGTGCAAGGGTGTAACTAAACTGTGGACAGACATGGGAACACAGTAACAATACACACACTCTGTGCATTCTTTTCAATTGGATCCTGATCTGAGTTCCAAAGGGCAGTGGAGCCCTGGCATCACAGTGTCAGGGCACGGAGAGCTCCTAATGAATGCTGGTAACACTGAAATCTCGCTGACAATAATATTGGAGCACAGGTTACACAGAGAGTCCTATAAGTGTTTGTGTAGAAATAATTGCAAGGCTTATCCTGAAGCCAAAACTGTAGTAATTATATAAATGCCTCAAAGCTATTTATTGGAATGATACAGATATTGTAAGAAAGAGTTACATGATTGCTAACAAGAAACTCAGTGTATTCATATTTACTTTCATTGTGTTGCTGCATTTTTTGATGTTCATAGAAGATATCTGTTTTTAATAGATCTTAACTCTTTGTCTGTTGAAATAAAATTCCATGTTCTCACACAGAATTCCCCAAATTATAGCTACTTGATTTTGGGAACTATTACCAAAACATTTGTTTTAGATTTGCTTTGTTATACTGTTCAGTGGCATACACTTTTCTGTGCATAAACATTTCTTTTTATCAAAACAATTATCTAGTTTTACATACTAGATCCCAGATTGTCTGTTCATCACATCATGATATGTCCTTTTAGTTGAGATATGGTCTGATTGTTTTACATGCATTCTTGCTTCTGCTGTCCAGCTGACCTTCACTTCAGCTTCCCTACTTTGTAATGTGGCTGTTTGCTGTGATTTTGATACCTGTTTGGCCTGTGCTACATATATTGAAGGGTCTCTTTATTCTTCAAGTTGTCCAGCAAGCTGAACCTAACAAATAAATTGCTTCTCTGTCAGATGTTTGAAGCATCAACACCAGAAGTATGCATGGTTCAATAAAAGTCTTTGTACCAAATCGCTATGGAAACATGTCAGCTGATTATTTAATATTTTTCTGTATTTTAAAATTAGAAAACCTCAGAAACTCATGCAAGCATGTTTAGGAGCATATTTTATTAGTTTCATTTCATGACTAGTCCATTGATTTAATTGGTTATTTAACTAAGTGTGATTTTTTCTGCCATGAATACAGTTCAGACTCTCTGGCTCTATCTTTGGATTCATAGAGTTCAAGAAGGGAAAAGTTCATTTTCTGTTCCTCTACTACAGATCAAGAAAAACTCCTTTCCAGGAACTGCTTTAGAATGAGATCAAGCGTAAAAGAATGTATTTGTTTTTATTTTGCTAGTAGATTTGCATTCTTCTTTTTTTAAACTTAGTTTTATGATGTGGTAGATGAGACACATTTCTAATAGCTGGTAACAAGCAAGATTTACTCTGATAATGGCTAGAAAATCAGTACCCACACCAAAGATGTCACATGTGATTGGGTTCTTAAGATGAAAGGTTAATTTAATGTTTTGCTTATAATTCACAATAGGTGGCCCAGGAAGTGGTAAAGGAACACAGAGTTTGAAAATAGCAGAACGTTATGGATTTAACTACATATCAGTGGGTGAATTGTTAAGGAAGAAGATACACAGCACAAGCAGCAATAGAAAATGGAGCCTAATTGCCAAAATAATCACCACTGGAGAACTGGCCCCTCAGGTACAGCATAGCCTGTGTTACTGTTTATTTTTTGAGGGTTTGTACATGCTGTATGATGTGCACCATCAAGAAAACTTCCTTTATTGTATTAAATAAATAACTTATTTTCTCTTGAAAGGAAACAACCATAACTGAGATAAAGCAGAGATTGATGCAGATTCCTGATGAAGAAGGTATAGTGATTGATGGATTTCCCAGAGATGTTGCCCAGGCAATCTCCTTTGAGGACCAAGTAAGAGATTGGTTTTATTCTTAAAATAACTTACATATCTCTTTATCAGTTAAGCTTGTTGAAATCATCAGTCAGAGTCCAGGAAAGAGCATTGCTCTATAAAATTTTGCAAGTACATAATTACAGGTTGACAAAAGGTTATTCTTTTGATTTATGTCATATTATGTCCTCTCTGAAAACAGACTAATTTGTAAAAAGAAAATGTAATAATATAATCAATAATTGAAGTCTCTTGTCTCAGTAATGAAAATCTTCTCAAGATGAAGAAGAAAACGTGAAATGTAACAGTGAATATTTTTTGTATCTTAGTGATTTAGAAAGGGAGAAAACATATTTCCATACCTATTTATTCAACTTAATGTACATTAAGAGAGACATACTTAAAGTAATGCATGTCTTCACAACACTTTCAATCTCAAGTTTATTGCAGTGCATCGAAAAGATGAGTAAAATAAGGTTAAAACTGTCCATATTTGGCAAGTTTTTGTAAAGCAGAAAGTATGCTCTTTTTTTGAAAAATTACATCATTTTGTTTATTCTAAATTACAATTCTAGGGTTTAGTCAGATAAAACTGTATTTCTGAGTATATTCACATGTTGTTTTCATGTGTGTATTTTAAGCTAATCTAAAAATACATAAATTCATTGGAAAAACAAACAGTTTATGTCATTTTCTGGGGAAGCACTGCTAGCATAACAGTTATGGTCACAAGTAAAGGTTGCAGTTTCAGAGCTGAATTCTTAGAGTGCCTTCATGCAGAGCATTTCAAAGTCCTTCACAATTTGTGGTGAAGTACAATTTCTGTACTTTGAGTTCTAAGTGGCATTGCCAAGGCAAAAGTAACAAAACAAAGCAGCTAATGAGGCATTTCATTAGTGTGCTTTTATAAGGTATTATTCTGGGCAAAATTTAGAAGATCAAATTGAGGAAATTAAAGGAAACAGACAAAATAGTTATTACAGGAAATAGCAGGGACTGCCAGCTATATCTCCTTATAATTAACAAAAGAGAAGATTGACTATTTTATAAGTGAAACAGCAGAAATGTTGGCTTAATGATCATTTCCTTGTATAATTTTTTTTGTCCATTGTAACGTGATAGTGTGACAAGTGCATTTCTTGGTGCTATAATTTTTTGCTGATACTGTGTTTGATGAAAGAATGGGGGATGCAAAACTGGAAGAAGGAACAGGAATTAAGTGCTTTGAGTTATCCTAGGCTCAGATTGTCTTTCTACAAAGGAAAAACCAGTTAAACAACACTTGACTGTGTTCTCAGAGTTCCTTCATTTTCAGTCAGCTGGGGTTTGCTAAATCGTACTCCTCAATGCCTGATTCTGCCTGAAAGATAGATCACTACCTAAGTCTCTAAAAAAATCCAGGAGCTCTTCATATAGGAATACCTTTCAATCTTTTCTTAATAAAATAAGGGAAAGAAGGAATCATAGACTTTTTATAGGAGCATATGGGGGAAAATTTTATCTGTTTAGGCTTCCTCATTGCAGCTGATCTGTAATACGACCATATCTAAGGCCATGGAAATAAATGTACAAAGGATATACATATTTTGATGTGCAACATCTATATCAACATCTCCAGTGTGATACATTCAGTGTTTTATTTTGGATTTATATTTTAAAGAAATTCAATATACTTGTTGTTTTTTTTAAAATTCTCCATTTGGTAAATCATAATGCTACACACCTAAGTAGGAAGGTCTTGTGGTGAGGGAGGGGGACTATCAGCACTTGTGGTGCCCATCTTCCTTTGCAGGATGAGGCTGACAGTAACCCATGGCATGTCAGGTTATTTACATTATGCATGTAGAAATTTTCAAGGCACTCACAGATTCCTCAATGGGAAGTGCAATTGAGTTGTGGAGATTCAGTAATTAACTGTTGTGATAATTTGTGAAGGTCTGCAATTAGAGATGCTAGTGTGTTTTCCACAGCTTACAATTGTTGTATTTTTCTTTCTAGCAGTTCATAGGATCATAGAACAGAATTGTTCTCATTAGCCACAAGTGACAAAAGGAGAAATAATTAGTTGAAATTTCAGCAAAGAAAGTTTTGATTAAATAGTAAGACAATTTTAACTACATCTGTTAAGCAGTGGAACATCCTTTGAAGAAAATGGTGAAATCCTACAAAATGCAAATAGTCAAATCATACACGTGCCTCATTCTTACAAAGACATCCCCTGTAGAACATTGAAATCTGCTGATGAAAAGTTCTGAATAAAAACTAATTCTTATTTTTGTCACTAGTTTTGTCGTGGGCAAATACTTGTTCTTACAGATGTTCCCTTTGAGACCATTGCATGTTTATGTACCTGAAAATGGAGAAGTTTGTGTGACACATTCTTGGCCATTGTTTACATAAACACAAACAAACTTCAAGAATATATGTAGAAATACACAAGTAAATTTGAGAGGGATAATGGCTCACATAGCTATTAGACTTGACACTACTTGAGCTTTTATAATCTTTTAATTTTGTGGAAAAATCGAATGGATACAGATATATCTGAGCTCTAGTTATAGTATCTGACATGCATAATGTTCTGTTACAGAAATACATGATGATAATGACTGCTTGTTAAACTTTGCTTGTATTTGCTCGTGGTACTTCCAGCACATTTCCATCCCTTAGGCTAATCCAGAACTTTTCTCTGGGAAAAAAATGGTAAATTTTTAGTAAACTAGTCAAAGCAAACCAAGTTATGCTAACACTCCCATACACAGGTATAGCTAAAAGGGGATGATTTCTTCCTTGTTGTGTTGCCAGACTCTTGTGTGGACAGTAACTTCTCAACATGTTGCTAGGCAGAATTAAAACACGTTGCATCTCAATGACTAAAGTGCTTGAGATAAAGCAGTGTGTCATTTGCAGCACTCACAGTATTTCTCTTTCTGCTCAAATCTAGAAACCAGAAGTAGCAAACACTGCTCCCAAGCAATAATGTAAGTCTCAAATAACTGCTTTAGAAAGCACTTTACACATCACAGGAATTGTACCTTTGAATTTAAGCTTTTTTTTCTCCTTTTTTTGGGTTTTGTCAATATCCCTGTTCCAGGCATCCTGTTAAACAGGGTGTCTGTTGAACAGGAAAGACATTTTTAAGATGGCATCGGTGATGTTTTCAGATTTTCAGCAGTACTTGCCAACCACTGGCCACTCTGGTCACCAGCTTCCTGCTGGTCAATGCTGGTGAATGCTCAGCTTTGCAGCCTTATTGCAGCCTGTGAGAACTCAGCTGTGAGCACTGCAGTATTCTTTTGAGTTTCTCTCAGTTTTCTTTGAATTCTTTATCCAAGCTGAAGTAAGGCCTGTATTTTTCTCTTTGAAAACTGAGTTTAATAAGTAAATTCTCTAGTTGGAAGTCTTAGATTGTTGCCAAGTCCTGAACCTCTCATTTCTTAATTCCAGAGAGCAGAGTCAATACTGCCAAAACTTTTGATAGGGGTACTTTTAATAAAGCCCTGGGGTTCCAAGCAGTTACAGTTGTGGAGAAAAAATGAAAACATGAATGTTAATGTCTTAAAATCAAATAGAACTTCCAGTCTATATATTTGTTTTAAATATATGATAATTTCTGCATTTTGGTAATTTTGAAATCCTTCTGTGTAGCAGTGCAGATTTACTACTGATGTATTTAGCCTTTAAGTTCAAGCCCAGGCATAAAGCTATCCTAAACCACAAATTTCTAAGCTATCCATGATCTCTGCTTAGTGTAAGTAGTAGAAAGGTGTTTAGATTTCAAGGACACATTCAAAAGTGCCAAGGAGAAAATTGTTTATTTACCATTAACCTGTCACATTGAAATTCAGCAAGTCACCTACAGTTCCAGCATGCTGAAGCATTCTAAATATCTTCCTCTCCAGTAACTCTGTAATGAAATGCCTCTGACTGGTGTATTGAACTCAAATGACTTGTAAAGAAACTGCAGTTTTACTTTCTGTGTAATCTCTTGCATGGTTTTTACCTTCCCAAGAGAAACAATTAACTGTATTTTACAGTTAATTTCAATTACTGCTTTGGTTCATTTGTTTTGGTTTGTTTTTTCCCCATTTCACTTCCAGTCATTCATGTGTGGAGCTTTTTATATGCTCAAAATATACTAATTGTAATTTTTTTAATTGTGAAATAAATGTAGAACAGGTATTAGAATCAATGGCTACTCATTAATGAATATCATTTAATTATTTGATAGAAAGATTTTTTGTTTAGAAATTATCAAAAAATATTTTGTCATATATGGCCTGGGTGACAAGACTATACTTGAGTAAAATCTTAATTTAAATAATAAACAGAGGCAGTACATTTTATCTGATTCTTTGTTTAAAATGCCCATAAGAATGTTCATAAATGTACTACTCCTACAAAGAATAACTAGTCAGCTGTAATTTGAGTTAATTTTGAACTCTTAGATATATTCCTTATGAAAACTATTATAAGAATAATTGTGATAAAGTAGAACTAACTGTGGCACAATATAGAATGCTGAGAAAAACTGACTGTACTTTCACAGGCTCAGGACAGCAGTGCTATTCCTGCAGGGCTGAGACTTAAACCTCCGAGCAGAAATGCTGCCTGCAGTCCTCCCAGGGAGTGACACTGGTGTTTGTGGGCAGCTCCCTGATGGCAGTGTGACTGCCACGCTCGAGCTCTGCACAGAGCCTCTCCAGAAAACCTGCTGGCACTGGCCAAAGTGTGTGGGCTCCAGAACAACTGGGGAAATGAATGCAACCTTGTTGTGAATCTTCTTAAGGGGAAAGGTTCTGTTCTTTGCAATAGGTGGTCGTTCTGGTGAAGGTTTTTTTTAATGTATCATGACCAATATGTCTTCATTTCATCTCCTCCTCAACTTCTGTCTCCCTTCTCCTAATTGTGCACTTCACTGATCCAGGTATGATCCCCTAGTGAATATGTACCCAGTTCTCTGTGAGGAGTGGAGGACTGCCACATCAGCCACATCAGCAGTCTGCTTTGCTGTGGTTCCTCTTGTTCACTGTCTTTGGCCCTGCGAGATTTACATCGCTTTCTTAAAGCCAAGCCTGACCAGGGAGCCTGTGGAATGTTCTTCCCATCATCTGTCTTCTCCCCTGGAAGCTAGAGCACTCTCTGGGGAAAGACAAGCAGTGGATCAGCTTTCTGCTGGGTTAGAGACCCTAGACCTCAGGTTTCCTGTTTCTTCTGCAGCAGAGCTCTTCTCTGCTAGCCAGACCAGATGAAGGAGAGCTCATCCATTGCTGGTCCTCAGCAGAGGACCTGATGTTCTGAATTCACAGAGGATAGAGGTGCCTGCTGGGTGCTTCTAAACAGAGGTCTGCTCAGACCTTTCTTTGTAACGTTAGCATTAGTGTTTACAGGTAGAGATTTTTATTAGTTAGCTGCCCTACACAGGTGAAAATCTGAATCAGTTCTCCCTAAAGACACCAGTCTCTCTCAATCAATTATTAGGGGGGCTAATTACATACTCTGGGCAATTTGCTGTAAACTTATTTCTTGGGCAGTGTGAATATGGTTCAAAAGCAGTTACCAGAAAAAAATTCTATCAGCAGGATTCATTCTTTGACAACATGATTCATGATTTTGCTTCTCTAAAACAAGACAAAACTATACAAACAGCCTAGTAACCCAGCAGAGATAGAACTATAAAAAGCAAATCAGTAATTACACGGGAGAGCACACGTACAATGGACGTAAACTAGCTTGCTAGTAACCTTTACCAGTAAGAATAAAATACCCTGTTAAATTAATGGTGATTGGTCATGAGCTGTCAGTTTTCTCAGGAGTATCTAGTAGAACATACCAGGAACTAAGAAATGGAGGATTTTCATCTGTTGCCTAATGAGGAATAATGAGAGAGTGTAGTCATCCAATTTCTAGCAAACAACCACACTGTTCTCACTAACAAGAGGAGATGTAGAAAATATCCCCAGAGAAAAGACAGCATCTCTCCACTTATACTGTTTAATGTCAATAACACCATCAACTTGCTTAGAATTATTCTCAATTTACTCCTAGACCCAGTTTAGGAAGGAGATTCAGACCCAAAGGGAGTAGGATTTACTTACTAGTAAATATGATTCTAAAAAATGAGAGGATGTACCCACCAGTTTTATTCTGAGTTGATGCCATATGCTCTTCCTCTCATTTAAAATGAAAACCCAGAAACCTCTCTGTTCCCATAGGAAAAGATTCTCTCTTCTGTGGAGTTCCAGTTAGTAAGTAGTCAAATTAATTTCCCTGAGCCCTGCAGTCCTACCTCACATGCGTTTCTGGACATGAATAAAACCTTGTGCCTTCAGCATAAGATGAGTGTACTATGGGAAATCAGCATGAAAGAATCCAGTTCTTATGTCTGTGTTGGTTCTGTACACCTTTTTTACAGGCTGAGTCTCAGAATAAAACTTATTCCCCAGCCATAAAACTTAACAGCACTTAGTTCTGAGTTTGAAAAATAAGTTTCTTTTCAAATTAGTCATAAAAACTTTTCCTTTGTAAGAAAAAAGCAATTTGTACTCATTTTTTGTATAAGAGAATAGATATATTTCTAGAGAAGTAATCCAGATGTCCATATAGTCACAGTAGCCTGCTATATTCCAATTAAAAATATTTATAAGGCATGTCTTGCAGGCAGGCACAGTTGAGGTAAGTGGAAGCAGAGTGGTTTGTGAAAACAAGAATGAAATATCAATAGCATTTCAAGGGTGTATCCTGAAGGTTGTAAATGTATGTAGGAGGAATATATTAAATGCTGTTAGGTCTGTATGCTTGAAGATATAGGAGAGATGTTACCCTTTTGTGCATCTTGTGTTTATTAAATAGCTTTCAGCTACTTTCTGATGATAAATATGCATATACTGCAGGAAAAAGATTAATTCATAGAGACATCACATAATGAGCATCTGCTTTGTATTCCTACCTCAAATATGCTTGAATTACTTTTTTTCTTTTTTTACACTTCAGAAAATTTTTCAGACAGCACTTCATTTGAAACTTGACTTCTTGAACTGAGAATTTTAAAACACTGTTTTCTTTGGCGTTTTATTTCTGTGAGTGAAATACATGTTGAATTACAAAACCCACAGTGTCAGAAAAAAGTAGTCTTAGTTCCTGTGGTTTTGATAGTGGCTTTTGTATTTTTGCTGTTGTAAAAAAGTTAAAAACAACAACAATACCCAAACCCTGCAGAGAACTTTCCATTTTTAAAAGCAAAATGAAATAATTAAATCTAATTAATTAATTGTCCAAATTGTACCTTGTTATTATCCTCATTTTACAATTATGAAAAAAAAAAAATGTCCCAGGGAATGCTTTCCCATTTCCTTAAAATTGACTTCTGCAGTCAATGCTGTCTGTGGGAACTAAAAGCAGATGAGAACTTGCACACCTGCAACCAAGGCATTCAGATCCCTCTTTCCTGCTGGGCTGCACTTACTCAGGCACAGTTTCTTTAAAGAGCTGAGACTGACTGTGGAAAGCTGCACTCTCATGTTTGTGTGAAACAGAAAGAAACCCTCTTTTGCTTTCCTACCTCTTTTTCCTTTAGGGGTAAAAATTTAATGAGTGATCTGTTTACTCTAAGTATTCTCTGTAAGATTTGACGCTGTATGTGAAGTCTTGTGATACACAAATCTCAGGTGCCACACCTGAGGACGTGTGGTGTGACTTCCCAGGCTGGGTAGTTGCAGTCTGAAGGTGTTCAGGAGTGAGTGTTGGAAGTGAGAAGCCCAGCTACAGCTCAGAGCATCTGAAGATTTCTTACCAGCTTTCTGCCACTATTACTAGGATCCACAGAAACAGAAATATTGAGTAAAACTACTCACTTGTTAAATTAAATAAAACTCCCTTTGTCCTTCACCTTACTAGATCCTTGATTTACAGTTGTAATTTCCGAGTCCCTGTGTGATATATGTTGGGAATCTTCAATCAGCTGGGTATCCACACTGGGACTTGAGATGTCTCTGTGCTCAGTCTGCTGTAAGGTGCATCAGACATTCCCTTTCATGAGACAGTGTTCTGTGACCTAATAGGCTTTGAAATCTGTGGCTTTTTCTTTCAGAACCTGTCTGCATCATAATTCAGGTTTTTAGTACTGTATGCTCTTTGAATTCCCAAATTCCTCATTATTCTTCTACAACTAGTGAAGCAATCTTAATTTAATAGAGCTAGTTTTAATAATATCCGTATTGCACAAAAGTCTAACACAGAAACTTACTTTCATAGTCTTTCGTGTGAATAATTATGTGACTTAAAGCTATTCTGTGGTAGTAAAATTAACTGTTACAATTAATTCATCTCATCAAAGGACAGAGTAACTCTATCAATTATGTGTTTACAATAGTCTGAAAAGGGAAGGAAAAGTTACTCTGGTTTTGTTGACATTGAGGTACATGTGTTAGAGGGAGAAGAAAGCTTCTCTCCCACTGGGAGTTATTTAAAAAAAGTGGATTATAAGGTTAATTGCTTCAAAATCTAATAGATACTCAGGGATGATTACAAGAACTAGTATTTTCGTAGTTTGTGTACTCATGTCTGCAGCCATCTACAATGTGTGTAAAAACTAATTTGATTTGCTTTTAAATCCTATTTAATTTTTTGTAATGATAAAGAGGCCACCATCCTGCTGGCTAGTGCTGCTTTTCAGACTGTCCTTTATTGTTTGAAAATGGCTCTGCTTTTTCACCACTTTCCGTTTCCTCATATCCATATCCACTCTGTCAGTGGCCTCATTTCTAAAGGCTGATGATCATCGCTCCACGCTGGAAAAGCTGTGTTTGTTTCCTCTGACTTCCTAAGAACATTTTTGTGCTCAGTCTGCCAGTAAAAGGGCCATGTTTTATTCCATCAAATGACAGAAAACCACCTGGACAGGATTTTTTTTTTTTAAAACTTGGTTATTAATTTTCCAGATTGTCTACCTGAGAAGTTTTGACTATTCAGAACCGAAATATGGTTGTCTTTACGCAGTTTAACATCCTTGGGTAGAGAGACCTGGATATAGAGAGTATTCAGAAACTTAATTTGTTTGTTCTGGTCCTCAATAGTAACGTATTAGTAACATCTATATAATTAACAAAAAGGTATAAATCACTTATTTTTTACACAGTAGTAATTAGAATACATGTAGATGTTTTAGTGGTACTTTTGCATAGCTCAAATTTGACTATCAAATTTACATCATACAAAAATGAACAAAGACAAAATTATTTTGCAGATAGAAAACATCATGAGAAGAATGTTTAGCATTCTTGAGCATCCACTATCATTTGCAATGTAACTATATTATGTCATTATTATGAAGTCTTTAAAGAGAGGTAGATTTCTTTGCAGCAAATAGGTAGAGGAAAGAACAAAATCAGATCTTATGAATATGGTTAATATACCTTTGTAGCCCATTTTTAAAACTGCAAATTCAGGCTTCTGAGTGACTTTAGGGTGAGAGGAAATGGCCTCAAGTTGCACCAGGGGAGGTTTACATTGAATATTAGAAAAATTTCTTTATGGAAACTGTTGTCAAGCATTGGAACAGGGAAATGGTTGAGTCACCATCACTGAAGGTATTTAAAAGATGTGTAGATATGGCACTTAGGGATATATTTTAGTGTGGACTTGGCAGTGCTGAATTAATGGTTGGACTCAATGATCTTAAAGGTCTTTTTTGACCTAAACAATTCTATGATTCTATGACTTCTGGGTTTTTTACCACTTGTACTAAATATTAGTGACCTCCAAAGATTGCCTGGGAACATTTAGCAGTATGCCTAAGAAAGGAGCTATCATTGCTTTCTCCCCATCAAGCACCAGAGATATCTCTTCTTTGACTGTTTTATAGCATGAGTAACCAACACTTACGAAGATTTAACTGGGAAAGAGCTAGACTTCCAAAAAAAAAAAAATTTCTCATTGCCATAAAGCTGTATTTCCTGAACTTTTTTGCGGGGATGGGTGTGACACAGACACATGTTCACCACACAGACCAAAAAGGTTAGGAGAAATTAAAATCCTTTCAGCTGCCACACCCAACCTCTTGAAAAGTGCACTGAAGCTTCAGTGAGATTTAAAGAAACAGGGAAAGTGTTTTTAGATGGGAACCATACAAATATTTTCCTGCAGAATATAAGACATTTGTATTTTGCTCTTTTATAAAAATTGAGCTAGGGGAACTTTCTGGTAATGCAAATGATGAGCATAGTCTAGAGAAGGTTTCTGGTGTGAGGTAAATATTTTTCATTAAACTTTTTCCATAGCATTTTAGGTGAAACAAATTGACTAACCTCCATGTAAGATCAACAAGCCCCTCCTTAAGCCTACAAATTTCCCTGAAAAAAGTAAACAACAGAAAACAAATTACTTCATCAAGTTCCATCTTATGCAAATGTAGCATATCTGAGCCTCACATAATATGGGAATTGCTGAGCCCTGTAGTGCTGGATAGTCAACTTAATCAGACTTCTTGAACTGCTTTTTCCACAGATCTGCACCCCAGATTTGGTGGTGTTTCTGGCATGTTCCAGTCAAAGGCTGAAAGAAAGGTTACTGAAGCGTGCGGAACAGCAAGGAAGACCTGATGATAACCTGAAAGCCACCCAAAGAAGACTAATGAATTTCAAGCAGAATGCTGTCCCATTGGTTAAATATTTCCAGGAAAAAGGGCTAATCATCACAGTAAGTGTTTTAGTACATACATCTGGAACCTCAGTTGTTGTGGTTATATACTTGGCTTCTTATGCCTTTTGTTTTAAGATAGGCTAGAGGAGTCAAAGTGTGTTTTAGGTTAATACCATGGTTATTTAAGTGCTTAATGAAGACAAGAAATTCATTGAGCAGTTGGCAACAGTTGAATTATTGACATGTTCTAAACTACAGACTGTGTCTGATTGTAATAAAGCACAGAACTTGGTACCACATATGGTACCATGAGAGCACAGGTGGCCCATTTGGTTTCTTTTGATAGCCTAAATAACCTGTGTAGTTCCTCAATAACCTAATTGTATGTTCTCCTCATAGTGAGTGTGACTAATTCTATGTGCTGGTCAGACTCATGATGGGGCAAAGCATCCTTAATTGCAAAGTCATGTATTGATATTAGTAGCCTTAATAATGCACTTCAGCACCTTAAAATGAAAATCCCAGGAAATTATTACGTTGTCGTCTCTGGAGAACGTGGGTTCTGGTTTGGGATTTGGATTAACTGTTTTTAAGGATTCTTGTAAGTTTTTCTTTGTTATTGAGGAAGGGTGTAGTTTGTGATGTTTCTATGGCATTTACAAGTGTTCCTCCTATAGGAAGCATACTTAGCTCTTCAGGAAAAAATGTGCCTTTCTAGAGAAATCAAGTGGGGCATCTGGATAGAATTGTATTTCTGTGATTGGCCTTGTAAAACAGAAGACTTTTTTCCCATTGAAGTTCCTTCTACTTTTTAACTCTGTTTCTTGAGAGTTCTAAAAATAAGTTCACCTAAGATATCCTCTTTTCTCTTTGAAGAAAGCAGAAGTTTATGATGTGTATGGAAATGACAACATGGCATGTGAATATTATATTACTGTTCACTACAGGACACAGGAACAGCACATTTTCACATAATAGAAAATACTGCACAATTGCATGCTACTTCCCTACAGAAGGAGGAAGAAAGAAAGAAAATAGCATTCAGCCTGTTGCTTACAATGCTGAACTTGGAAGACACTGAAATACTGTGCAGATGGGAGTGGTGTAAGAACTAGGGCAGCATCAAGTAGAACTGCAGTAACATAATTCCTAAAGGATTAAATCCTTGAGGCAAGGTCAGGCATCATCAATGTTGACTAGAAGGAGATAAAATACTTACATTTTTCTTAAATC
>WEIV01018879.1:859-17545 GCA_013390005.1 Calyptomena viridis | reverse complement strand
TGGGGAGACTGGGGGAGAGAGATGGGGAGACTGGGGGGGAGCTGGGATGACTGGGGGAGCTGGGATGACTGGGAGAGCTGGGATGACTGGGATGGAAAAGCAGCTCTGGCCGGAGCTGGAGAGGCACCAAAACCTGTCAGAGGGTCCCAAATCCCGCTGGGAGAGCCCCGGGAATGGGGGTCTGGGAGTGTCGTGGCACCGAGAGGGCTCCAGTTTCAATCCCATGAGCTGGGGGGAGATGGGATGACTGGGAGAGCTGGGATGACTGGGATGGAAAAGCAGCTCTGGCTGGAGCTGGAGAGGCAGCAGAGCCTGTCAACAAGTCCCAGATCTGCTCAGGAGATCCCGGGAATGGGGGTCTGGGAATGCCAGGGAACCGGGACAACTCCAGTTTAAAGAGCAGACACTGGTGTGAGCCGGGGGGAAATGGGATGACTGGGAGAGACGGGATGACTGGGATAGACGAGCAGAGCTGCAGAGATTAACTCAAGTCTGTCAGAGAGTCCAAAATCCACCCGGGAGAGCCCCAGGAATGGGGGTCTGGGAATGCCAGGGCACCGAGACAACTCCCAGTTTAAAGGGCAGACACCGCTGTGGGATGACTGGGATGGAAAATCAGCTCTGGCTGGAGCTGGAGAGACACCAGAGCCCGGCAGGGATCCCCAAATCCACTCTGGAACCCCCCGAGGTGTGCCCGGGGTCCGGGAATGCCCCGGAATTCCCAGGGAATGGGGGTCCGGGAGCCCGGAGACAGCCGGGCTTTAAATAGCAGCAGAGTGGGGAGAGGGGAGGAGGAGCTGGGAGCACTGGGATGGGACGGACGGGATGACTGGGATGGAAAAGCAGCTCTGGCTGGAGCTGGAGAGACACCAGAGCCCGGCAGAGTCCAAAAGCCGCGGTGGAAAATCCGGTGCCTCCCCCGAGCACGTCCAGAGCTGCCGCTTCCAGCTCCCAAAAAAGGCCCCGGGACGGGGGAAGGGAAACGTCGGGATCGGGAGCAGCGGGAAAAGCCGGGAAGGGCCCGTGTGTCCCCGGGACTGGGGGCTGTGCTGGGCACGACTGGGGCTTCCAGCGCTCTGGGACTGGGGCTCCCAGTGCCCAGATACGGGGGCTCCCAGTGCCCAGATACTGGGGCTCCCAGTGCCCTGAGACTGGGGCTCCCAGTGCCCTGAGACTGGGGATCTCAGTGCCCTGATACTGGGGCTCCCAGTGCCCAGATACTGGGGCTCCCAGTGCCCTGATACTGGGGCTCCCAGTGCCCTGATACTGGGGCTCCCAGTCCTGCAGTGGCAGTGCTTCCAGCTCCTTGATGCCAGTGCTCCCAGTGCCCAATCCCAGTGCTTCCAGCTCCCAGATCCCAGTGCTTCCAGTTCCCAGATCCCAGTGCTCCCAGTCCCCAATCCCAGTGTTTCCAGTGCTCCCAGTCCCCAATCCCAGTGTTTCCAGTGCTCCCAGTCCCCAATGCCTGTGCTCCCAGCTCCTTAATCCCAGTGCTCCCAGTCCCCAATTCCAGTGCTCCCAGTCCCCAATGTCCATGCTCCCAGCTCCCAGATCCCAGTGCTCCCAGTCCCCAGTGCCAGTGCTCCCAGTCTCCAATGCCTGTGCTCCCAGCTCCTTAATCCCAGTGCTCCCAGCGCTCCCAGTCCCCATTGCCAGTGCTCTCAGTCCCCCCAGTGCCAGTGCACTGCCGCTGGGGCTCCACAGCCAGGTGGAATAGGACACACTGGGAAAATCCAGGAGGATTTTCCTGTTGGATGCGAACCCTAAAATCCCCAAGGCAGCGAGCAGGGACATCAACCCCCCCCCGGGATCCCCTGGGAGTTGGGAAGTTCCCGGAGGAAGCGGGAGAGGAGAGGGGATGGCAGGGGAGTCATTCCCACCCCATCCACCCGCGAGGCTGATCCCGGTTAACCCGGGGGCAGGAAAGTCTTTGTGCGGGATTTAAGGCTCGTTAAGCACCGGTGGAACCGGGAAACTCGGCCCATCCCGGATCCTGGGGCAGGGAAAGCCGAGCCTTGTTAATCCCCCTTTCCAGGTGCCTGGAGAACCTGGAATCGGGAGAGTTTGGGTCTGTTGGAAAGGGGGATTCCTGGAGCTCATTCCAGCCGGGAATGAGGGACCGAACACCCGCCCTGCCCTGGGGAGCTCAGGGATCATGGAATGCTCTGGGCTGGAAGGGATTTCCAGGATCATCCCATTCCAACCCCCTGCCACTATCCCAGGTTGTTCCAAGCCCCTTCCAACCTGGCCCTGGGTGCTTCCAGGGATGGGGAATCCGCTGGGAATCCATTCCAGGGCCTCACCACCCCCGGAGGGAAGTTCTTCTTCCCAATATCCCATCTAACTCTGGCCTCTGGAAGTGGGAAGCCATTCCTGGGAGATGGGAATGCAGGGAAAAAGTGGGAATTAAGGGAAAGAAGGGGAATGTAGGGAAGGAGGTGGGAAATTCAAGGAAGGAGGTGGGAATGCAGCCCATGCCATCGTGCTCAGCAAACCAGTCCGACCAGTATATCCCAGTTTAAAACCAGAAGCAGCAGGTGGGGAAGCTCCTAAGGGTTGGAAAACTTCTGGAAGACCGGGAAACTTTTCCACCTTCCAGCTCCCAGTTTCCACGCTCCAAAGGCTGAGCATTCCCGTCCAATTTTGCCACAATTCCGATAAATTCCCGTCACCGATTTTGTACCAATTCCAACAAATTCCCATCACCGGTTTTGCATCAATTCCCAAAAATCCCCATCGCCTTTTCTGCCTCATTCCCAGCACGGGCTCCCGTGGGGAGCAAATCCTGGGGAAGTGTGGAAGGGATAATCCAGGCAGGATTCCCAGGGCAATTCCTGAGGGATTAAACCCCCCTGGGATTGGATCCACCGGGATAAGAAGCCCTGGTTTGGCTGAGGAATGAGCTGTGGGGATGGCACTGGGAATTAGGGATGGAGCTTTTCCAGGTGGATCCACGTGTTAAAGGGGTAAAATTCCCACCCTGGATCGGAGGGAGAGAGAAAGGGATATTGGAATGTTGAGCTTCCAGGGATTCAGGTCCATCCCCATCCCAAAGCTCTTCCCAAGGGTATGGAAGGTGTTGGGATTGGGATGGTCCCTCCCAGGCCAAACCATTCCATGATTCCACGTCACTCCAGCCGGTGCCAGAGGGCAGGAAACATCCCAAATTTTGGGGGCAGCTCCTTAAAATCCCTCCTCCTGCCCTAAAACATCCCAGCTCCGTCCTGTCCATCCCAAGGCCGGATTCCCAGCGGGATTCCCGGCGGGAAGTCGGTTCCTCTGGAGAGGCAGGACAGGGTGGCAGAGCCCAGTGTCCCCAGTGCCACCACAGCCCCGGGCACTGGGAAGGTGGGAGCACCTGGAAAGCCATGGATGGGCATTTATGGAGCCTCTGGAAGGAGGGAAAAGCGGGATGGACGGGATGAGCTGCCGCGGGAAGTTTGGAAGGGGATGGATCCCAAGGGATCCAAGGAGAGCAGGGAACCCTTCCCCTCATCCCAGCCCTGCTGGATTCCCACATGGATCCTCCTGAGCCACCTCAGCTCATCCCAGGGACATCCCCACACTCCGTTCCCATGGAAAGGTCACATCCCAAATGGAATCCAAGGGTTAAATCCCTCCGAGGGGACAGTCTGGGACCCTCTGGAATGGTGGCAGGGATGTCACAGGGCAATGGGTGGGATTGCTCGTGGCATTCCCATAAGGAAGAGCTGGGAGAAGGAGCCCTGACACCCCTTCCAGGGAAGGTTTTCCAGGGAATTGTGCTTCCCAAGGTTTTCCTTTCCCACTTGGAAGCGGTGGCTGTGTGAGCTGGGAATGCTGCAGGGACCAGTCCTGGACTGGGGGCAGTTCTGGGCCTCTTTAAATCCCCCCAAAAAACCCAAATCCAAGAAAACCCTCTCCAGGAAAATGCTGGGAAGGGCCAAGGGGGCACAGGGGGTCACCAGGGACACTGGACATTCCAGGCCCTGGAGAGGAGGAAAAGTGGGAAGGGGTCACCCAGACCCCCAGGAGCTGATCCTGATCCCAGGGGATGGACCCCCAAGCCACAGGGAATCCCACCCAGGCTGGAATTGGAGCACAGGGAAGGAAAAGGCTGCACAGGTTTCCCAGGGAAGGCTGGATTCCAGGATGGAGCAGGAGAAGGGGAAGAGGAGGAGTGGGATCATGGATTTGGGCAGGACCAGCCAGTCCTGTCCCCACCTTCCCTCTGGATTTGGTGGCACAGGGAAAGGAATCCTGGCTCCATCCTGGCTGTCCTTCCCTCTGTCCCACAGCTGGACATTCTATGTCCCAGAGCCAGAGATTCCCCGTCCCCACATCCCTGGGTCAGACATTCCCTGTCCCCACATCCCAGAGCTGGACATTCCCTGTCCCCACATCCCTGGGTCAGAAATTCCCTGTCCCCCCATCCCAGAGCCAGACATTCCCTGTCCCCACACCCCACAGCCTGAAATTCCCTGTCCCTCCATCCCAGAGCTGGACATTCCCTGTCCCCACATCCCAGAGCCAGAAATTCGCTGTCCCCACATCCCAGAGCCAGAAATTCGCTGTCCCCACATCCCAGAGCCAGAAATTCGCTGTCCCCACATCCCAGAGCCAGAAATTCGCTGTCCCCACATCCCAGAGCCAGAAATTCGCTGTCCCCACATCCCAGAGCCAGAAATTCGCTGTCCCCACATCCCAGAGCCAGAAATTCGCTGTCCCCACATCCCAGAGCCAGAAATTCGCTGTCCCCACATCCCAGAGCCAGAAATTCGCTGTCCCCACATCCCAGAGCCAGAAATTCGCTGTCCCCACATCCCAGAGCCAGAAATTCGCTGTCCCCACATCCCAGAGCCAGAAATTCGCTGTCCCCACATCCCAGAGCCAGAAATTCGCTGTCCCCACATCCCAGAGCCAGACAGTCCCTGTCCCCACACCCCACAGCCTGAAATTCCCTGTCCCTCCATCCCAGAGCTGGACATTCCCTGTCCCCACATCCCACACCAAGGTCCCCAGCCCAGGGCACACCCAGCCCTCCCTGCTCCCCATCCTAAACCGATCCCAGCACCAGGATTTACATGGAAAGATCCCAAATCCCAGCCGGGACACACGATCCCTAATCCCGGCCCGCGGGGACGGATCCGGGAGCGGAATCTCCGCGTCCCCTCCGGATCCACCTGCGCTCTCCAGGCCCAGGCACGAGCCTGGATGTGCCCCAGCCCCGCATCCCCCTTTTCCCCCCCTGGAATCCCGGGATGTGCCGAGCGCAGCCCGTAATTTACTGTTCCTGCTGCACTTTAATGGCAGCGGAAAGCCGAGGTGAGCGGGGGGGAAAAATATGAGGCGGGATTTTCCGAATCCCCATTTCCTCTCCAGACAGCACCGGCACTCCCGGGGCCTGAACATCTGGGAAATTTAATTTTCCCCTTTCCCTGCCCCCCTGGAAACAAAGGAAGAGGCAGAGCAGGAGCTGCACGTGCGGCTCGAGGGGGGGAGGAACCGCCCGGAGAGGTGGGATGGGGGCAGATCCCGGGAAAAACGGGGATGGGAGTGAGGAGGGATGGGGGCAGATCCCGGGAAAAACGGGGATGGGAGTGAGGAGGGATGGGGGCAGATCCCGGGAAAAACAGGGATGTCATGGAGCTGGGAGTGAGGAGGGATGGGNAAATTTAATTTTCCCCTTTCCCTGCCCCCCTGGAAACAAAGGAAGAGGCAGAGCAGGAGCTGCACGTGCGGCTCGAGGGGGGGAGGAACCGCCCGGAGAGGTGGGATGGGGGCAGATCCCGGGAAAAACGGGGATGGGAGTCAACAGCAGCTGGGAACACCTGGCTGGGGATACTGGGGTGATACTGGGTGTGGCAAAGGTGACACTGGTGGGACTGGTGGGATATTGGTGAGTTCGGGGATGGTGACACTGGTGGGACTGGGGGATTTAGAGATGGTGACACTGGTGGGTCTGGTGACACTGGTGGGACTGGGGGATTCAGGGATGGTGACACTGGTGGGACTGGTGGGATACTGGTGGGTTCAGGGATGGTGACACTGGTGGGATACTGGTGATGGTGATAGTGGCACTGGTGGTGCTGGGGGTGACAGAGGTGACAGTGGTGGCAGTGCTGGGGACAGAGATGACAGTGCTGGTGACAGTGGTGGCAGTGATAGTGGCAGTGATGGCAATGATGGTGGCAGTGATGGCAATGATGGTGGCAGTGCTGGTGGTGGCACTGGTGGTGGCAGTGTTGGGTGTCCTGCCCAGTGTCCTTCCCTGCACCCACAGGCCACGGGTGACATCCAGGTGGGACAGGGAATTCCCTCCTTCCCAGGGGCTCCGCAGAGCAGGAATTTGGGCTCGGGAAGCAGGACAAGGGACCAGGGCAGGGACAGGGACATAGAACAGGGAGCAGGGAGAGGGAGCAGGGACAGGGACATGGGACAAGGACAGGGAGCAGGGACACAGAGCAGGGGCAGGGACAGGGACATGGGACAGGGACACAGGACAGGGACAAGGACACAGAGCAGGGACAGGGAGCAGGGACAAGGACACAGAGCAGGGACAGAGAACAGAGACAGGGAGCAGGGACAAGGACACAGAGCAGGGACAGGGAGTAGGGACAGGGAACAGAAACAGGGAGCAGGGACAGGGAGCAAGGACAAGGACAGGGAGCAGGGACAGAGACATGGAACAGGGACAAGGACACAGAGCAGGGAGAGGGAGCAGGGACAGGGAATAGGGACATGGAGCAGGGACAGGGAGCAAGGAGGGAAGTGCCGGGCATTCCCAGGCGAGCAGCTGACACAGAGTCGATCCCGAGGGAATCCCCTGGCAAGGAGCAGGGATTTGGGACAGCCCCCATTCCCAGCGACCCCTCCCGACCCTCGGGACACACAGCGGGGTGACAGTGACACCTGGAGAATCCCAGGAATTCCATGTCCCTCACCGTTCCTTTCCCTTTCCCCTCCCTGCAGAGCAAAGACCGGGACAGGAAGACGGCGATCCGGAGCTAAACCTCATCCCGGATCCCGAGCTGAACCTCATCCCGGCGGGAAGCGGCCGGAGCAGGGACGAGGGAACGGCCACCGCCCCCAAACCCACAGCCAAGGACACTCCTGCTTTTTTCCTGCTGCATCCCGGGAAAAGCTGCCCCCCCCCCGGCCCGGATCGCTCCCAGGGGTGACCATGGACACGAGGTGGACACGGACACGGGGGTGGAAAACGTTGGGATAACGCCGGACATTCCACGATGGCACAGGGAATTCTGCCTGGACGGCCGGAGGGACATGGAGTTGCTTCCCAGGGAGCCAGAGGGACTGGGAATTGCTTCCCAGGGAGACAAAGGGACTGGGAATTGCTTCCCAGGGAGCCAAAAGGACTGGGGATTGCTTCCTGGGAAGCCAGAGGGATATGGGAATTGCTTCCCAGGGAGCCAGAGGGACTGGGAATTGCTTCCCAGGGAGACAAAGGGACTGGGGATTGCGTCCTGGGAAGTAAAAGGGACTGGGAATTGCTTCCCAGGGAACCAAAGGGACTGGGAATTGCCTCCTGGGAAGCCAGAGGGACATGAGAATTGTTTCCCAGGAAGTAAAAGGGACATGGAATTGCTTCCCTGGGAGCCAAAGGGACATGGAATTGCTTCCTGGGGAGCCAGAGGGACTGGGAATTGCTTCCCAGGGAGCCAAAAGGACTGGGGATTGCTTCCCAGGGAGCCAAAAGGACTGGGGATTGCTTCCCAGGGAGCCAAAAGGACTGGGGATTGCTTCCCAGGGAGCCAAAAGGACTGGGGATTGCTTCCTGGGAAGTAAAAGGGACACGGAATTGCTTCCCGAGAAGTAAAAGGGATATGGAATTGCTTCCTGGGGAGCCAGAGGGACAGAGGAGCTGCTCCCTGGAATCCCTGCCCCGGGATCCATGGATGCCCGGGAGGAGCCGTGTCCCAGCCCAGTGACATCCCGGGACATCCCAGTGTCCCCATCCCATCCCATCCCATCCCTGCCCTCGGAGCCCGGGGGGCCTGGAGGGGCCAATGGAAAATCCGAGCGGTTCGTGCCATTAAAAACTGGGATGAGTCACCAAATCCATGAGTCGTCAAGGGTTTCCTTCCCTTTTCCTTCCCTTTCCCTTCCTTCCCTTTTCCTTCCTCCTTTCCTTCCCCTTTTCCTTCCCTTTTCCTTCCAAGGCCTGGGAATGCCCCCGGGAGATGGGAAGTGCCAGACAATGTCCCTCAGGGAATGTCTTGTGTCCTTCAAAGAGGGAAATCCTGGGAGCCACGGAGATTCCATGGACACGAGGCCGTTCCCAAAGACAGAACCATGGAATTGTTCAGGCTGGAAAATCCCTCCGAGTCCCACCCAGGCCACTCCAAGTGCCACATCCACAGGGATGTTCCCATTCCCCCAGGAACGGGACTCCAGGGCTGGGCAGCCCTTTCCAGGAGGGATTTTTCCCAATATCCCAACTGAACTTCCCCTGAGGCCTTTTCCTCTTGTTCCCTGGGAAAAAGACCCCAATTCCCACCTGGCTCCACACTTCTGTCAGGGAATTGTGGAGAGGGAGAAGATCCCTCACCCCGAGCTCCCTTTTTTTTCCAGCTGAACAACAACCAAAAGCTTTTGGGATTCCCTGGGATGAATCCCGAGGGCTGTGGGTGGCTCTTGGAAGGTTGGGATCCACGGGAAGCAGCAGGAATTGGGGGGTCTCAGCCCAACCAGCCTCGATTCCCGGCATTCCCAGAGCGGGAAGAGGCCACCTGGGCGCAGGGATTTCGGGAAGGATTTGGAATCGCTCTGCTTTAGGGCCACGAAAGTGTTTGTACTTTTCACTTCCAAGGCGGAGAAAGGCTTGGAAAAGCTCCTGCCCCTCGGGCAGGATTTAAAGGACGCAGGCAGTGCCGGACGGGATGAAATCCGGAGGCGCCGGGAAGGAAAACTCGCATCCCAAGGAATCCTCCGGAGCCCGGGGATGAGGTCGTAGCACTCAGCACTCCAGCGCTGCTTCACCAATTCCAAGGGATGCAGCCAAAGGGTCCCACCCTCCTCCGCGGTCACCCCGGGACAGGGAGCCGGGAAAACAGGGAGCGCATCCCGCCTCACCTTCCCGGCGCCCGGCATCCCCTCCCGCTTCCCGCCGGGAATCCTGCGATCCCCGCGGGGCTGGAGCATCCCGGGGCTTGGGAAGGCTCCGGATTTGTCCGCGGAGAGGGAAAAGCTGGAGCGGCAGCTCCTTGGCAGCCGCGGCCACAAATACCTTGGCCGGGAGCAGCTTCCAGACGCTGCCACCGGATCCGGGAGAGCCTTTTCCAGCCACACATTCCTGTCCCAAGGCATCACCGCCGCGTCCGGGTGGAGCAGGGAAAAGGCTCCCGAGCCGGAGGGACGGCCGGGGAGGTGCCATTCCAGGGGGGGCTGCGGAATTCCCGCATCCAGCAGCGCTCCCGGGATCGGGAAAACCCCGGGGGGACGGGGCCGCGCGTTCCCGCTTCCCGACACGCGCCGGGAATGGGCAGGGAAGCTCCAAGGAGCAGGTGGAAGCTCCCGGGAGCAGGTGGGAGCTGCCGGGAGCGGGGAAAAAGCATTCCCGGCTCCAGGCTGGCGCCGCATCCGCAGGGAGCCGGGCGGCAGGAATCGCTCCCGGCTGCCCGGGTGGTTTTCCAGGAGGGAATCGGGAGGCAGGAATCGCTCCCGGCTGCCCGGGTGGTTTTCCAGGAGGGAATCGGGAGGCAGGAATCGCTCCCGGCTGCCCGGGTGGTTTTCCAGGAGGGAATCGGGAGGCAGGAATCGCTCCCGGCTGCCCGGGTGGTTTTCCAGGAGGGAATCGGGAGGCAGGAATCGCTCCCGGCTGCCCGGGTGGTTTTCCAGGAGGGAATCGGGAGGCAGGAATCGCTCCCGGCTGCCCGGGTGGTTTTCCAGGAGGGAATCGGGAGGCAGGAATCGCTCCCGGCTGCCCGGGTGGTTTTCCAGGAGGGAATCGGGAGGCAGGAATCGCTCCCGGCTGCCCGGGTGGTTTTCCAGGAGGGAATCGGGAGGCAGGAATCGCTCCCCGGGGGTTTCCAGGAGGGAACCGGGAGGCAGGAATCGCTCCCAGCTGCCTGCCCGGGTGGTTTTCCAGCACATTTTTGCTCCGTGAGGTCACGGGTGGCTCCGGGATCCGCACGTCCCTTGGCCTGGGGAGGATGAGGAGACGGGATGCGGCTCCCTCGGGATTGGCAGCGAGCCCTGGGCAGGCTCCCCACAGCCAGGCTGGCACTGCAGCTTTCCCTGGAATTCTGCTCCGGCCCAGCCCTGGACTCCGGCCCGGGATGGCCCCTGGAGCTCCAGATCCCGGCGAAGCCGGGGGGTTTTAGGGATGCAGAGCCCCCCAAACCACCCTCCGAGGGGCAGGAGCTGCAGCTCCCGCTTTCCCTGGCAAAAAAAAACCGGGAGAGGAAGCGCCAAAAAGGGGGATTTGGGCGGCAGGATTCCTGGGATAATGTCCCAGGCTCCTTCCCAGCTCCCGGGTCGCAGGGACGGAGCGGATCCGGGGTGGGATTGCACTGGGAATCACTCCATGGAATCCCACATACTCCGAGGGGCGACAGCAGCACCAGCCCAGGCCCCCTCCACCCTCAGGGAATCATGGAATTGTTGGAAAATCCCTTGGAGAACATCGACTCCAACCATCCCCCAGCCCGGCCCGTGTTCCCAAGTGCCACATCCACAGGGATGGTCCATCCCCCCAGGGATGGGGATCCACCCCTTCCCAGGAGGGGTTTTCCCAATATCCCACTTAGCCCAGAGCTCCCAGCCCTTTCCAGGAGGGCATTGTTCCCAATATCCCCCTTAGCCAAGAGCTCCCAGCCCTTTCCAGGAGGGAATTGTTCCCAATATCCCACTTAGCCCAGAGCTCTCAGCCCTTTCCAGGAGGGATTTTCCCCCCCTCCCAACCAACCCCCCCCCGAGGCTGTTTCTCCTTGTCCTGTCCCTTGTTCCCTGGGAAAAGCCCCCAATTCCCACCTGGCCACAACCTCCTTTCCCACTTCCAGGGTCACTCACTGTGATCCCTGGGATTCCCAGAGGGATTCTCAGCCGTGATTCCCAAGCAGAAGCAGAGCCCGAGCTCCGGGTGGATCCAGACCCCCCTCTGTATCCCTGTATCCCACTGTGCCCGGGATTGGNCCAGCCCTTTCCAGGAGGGATTTTCCCACTCTCCCAACCAAACCCCCCCTGAGGCCGTTTCCCCTTGTCCTGTCCCTTGTTCCCTGGGAAAAGCCCCCAATTCCCACCTGGCCACAACCTCCTTTCCCACTTCCAGGGTCACTCACTGTGATCCCTGGGATTCCCAGAGGGATTCCCAGCCGTGATTCCCAAGCAGGAGCAGAGCCCGAGCTCCGGGTGGATCCAGACCCCCCCTCTGTATCCCTGTATCCCACTGTGCCCGGGATTGGAGGCTCCCGCAGCTGCCAGTGCTCCCAATCACTTCCAGACGCCTCCCCCAGGCCATTCCCGCCCCTGGCAACACCTGCAGCTGGAAAATCCTGCAGGTGGGAATTCGGGAGAGCCAGGAAAGCTGAGAGGGGCTGAAGAGGGAAGGAAAAGGGTCTTTAAACCACCTTTGTGGAGCCTCGAGAGGTGGGATCAGTGTGGGATCAGGAGGGATCAGGCACCTCTTCCCTGCTCCTGACCCCTGGAATTGCTTCCCAGACACCCCTTCCCTGCTCCTGACCCCTGGAATTGCTTCCCAGACAGCCCTTCCCCTCACTGCCACCACCAATGTCACCATCCATCCCTGTCCATCCCTTTATCCAACTGTGTCCATCCCTGTCCATCCATCCCTGTCCATCCATCCTTGTCCATCCATCTTTCTNCCATCCATCCCTGTCCCTCCCCCTTTCTCCATCCCTGTCCCCCCATCCCTGTCCATCCCCCTTTATCCACCTGTGTCCATCCCTGTCCATCCATCCCTGTCCATCCATCCCTGTCCATCCCCCTTTATCCATCCCTGTCCATCCATCCCTGTCCACTCACCTTTTTCCATCCCTGTCCACCCTTGTCCATCCCTGTTCATCCATCCCTGTCCATCCATCCCTTATCCATTCTTTTCCATCCATCCCGTCCATCCACCTCTATCCCTCCCTGTCCATCCATCCCTTATCCATTCTTTTCCATCCATCCCTGTCCATCCATCCTTGTCCATCCTTGTCCATCCATGCTTTTCCATCTACCCTTGTCCATCCACCCTTATCCACTCTTTTCCATCCACACTTTTCCATCCTTATCCATCTCCCTTTATCCGCCCTTGTCCATCCATCCCTGTCCATCCCTGCTTTTCCATCCACCCTTATCCATTCTTTCCCATCCATCCCCATCCCATCTCCCTTTACTATCCACACTTTTCCACCCTTATCCATCCCCCTTTACCCACCCTTGTCCATCCATCCCTGTCCATCCCCACGGATCCCAGGAAAACCACTGGGATTTCCCCCTCCCTCTGTGCCCAGCCCTTGGCTCTGGGAAGGGATAAAAGTGGGAATAGAAGGAATTCCCAGCCCCTGGCACAGCCAGGGCTCCCACGCTCCAGGGATTAATTCCCAGCTATTCCCAGCTCCAGGGTGATGGATGGGATGGATGGGATGGGATGGATGGGATGGGATGGATGGGATGGGGTGGGATGGGATGGATGGGGTGGGGTGAGATGGGATGGGATGGTCGCCCACCAAAGGGGGTCCCTGCCTGGGGTTTTCCTGGTTTGTGGAAGAGCTCTGGCTTCATCCTGAGGAAATATCCCATCCCTGGCTATGGATGATGCCCCTGGATCCTGTCATCCCTTCCCAGCACCGGGAAGCAGGGGCTGGAGTGTCCTGGTCCCCCCATTCCAAGAGCTCCCCGAGGTGCCTTTCCCAAGGATTTGGAAGAACCTCAGCCACCCTTCCCATTCCCATTCCCAATACAAAGGTCTGCTCTTCCCAAATCCCAACTCTCCCATTCCAACAGCCCTCCATCCACAGGGAGAGTCACTGGGACACAACAGGGATTGGACAGATCTCCAGCCAGGACCCTTTTCCCAGGATTTGGAAGAACCCCAGCCACCATTCCCATTCCCATTGCCAATCCAAATTTGCACCCCCTCAAATCCCAACTATCCCATTCCAACAGCCCAGGTTGGATACGGGGCCTGGAGAAATCTGGGATAATAGAAGGTGTCCCTGCCTGGATGATCCTGAAGGTCCCTTCCAACCCAAAACAGTCTGGGATTCCGGGATTCCAGAATATTTCATAATTCCAGGACTTTCAGTGGCCTTTCAGCACCAAAATGAGGCCTAAAAAAGTATGGAGAGGGACTTTGGATAAGGGATGGAGTGACAGCACAGACTGGAAAAGGGGAGATTCAGGTGGGATCTTGGGAAGGGATTCCTGCCTGGGAGGGCTGGAATTCCCAGAGAAGCCGGGGCTGCCCCTGGATCCCTGGGAGCGTCCAAGGAAAGGGGGGATGGAGCTTCCAGAGGCTGAAGGGGCTCCAGGAGAGCTGGGAAGGGATTTGGGATCAAGGGCTGGAGGGACAGGACAGGGAGCGACGGTTCCAACTGGGACAGGGAGATTTAGATGGATCTTGGGAAGGAATTCCTGCCTGTGAGGATGAGGAGGGGCTGGGCTGGGATTCCCAGAGAAGCCGGGGCTGCCCCTGGATCCCTGGGAGCGTCCAAGGAAAGGGGGGATGGAGCTTCCAGAGGCTGAAGGGGCTCCAGGAGAGCTGGGAAGGGATTTGGGATCAAGGGCTGGAGGGACAGGACAGGGAGCGACGGTTCCAACTGGGACAGGGAGATTTAGATGGATCTTGGGAAGGAATTCCTGCCTGTGAGGATGAGGAGGGGCTGGGCTGGGATTCCCAGAGAAGCCGGGGCTGCCCCTGGATCCCTGGGAGCGTCCAAGGAAAGGGGGGATGGAGCTTCCAGAGGCTGAAGGGGCTCCAGGAGAGCTGGGAAGGGATTTGGGATCAAGGGCTGGAGGGACAGGACAGGGAGCGACGGTTCCAACTGGGACAGGGAGATTTAGATGGATCTGGGGAAAAAATCCCTCCCTGTGAGGATGAGGAGGGGCTGGAATTCCCAGAGAAGCCGTGGCTGCTCCATCCCTGGAAGTGCCCAATCCCACCCTGGATCCACCCGGCACAGCACGAACTGTCCCTGCCCACACAAAACGTGGGCGATCCTTCAATCCCAACCATTCCCTGACTCCACAAACCCGGGAAGGGCTCCCAGCCCCCTCCCCTCTCCCTGTCCCCGGGCTTTGGGAATGAGCTGCCGCTCTCCCCACATGATCCATCACCAGGTGCTCCCTCCTGCTCCCGGTTTAGCACCTGCATTCCTGCCAGGAAACACATGTGACCCCGGGAGCTGCGGCCCTTTCTCGCCCTGATTTACTCGCTGTGAGCTGCGTTCCCGCCCTCCCCCTGCCCTCGGGAATGTTTGCCAGCTGGGAACGGCTCCCGGAGCCGCGCAGGTGCCGCCGGCAGGGATTGGGAACGCGCTCCCCAATTCCCTGGGGATCCCCGGCTCAGGGGTCTGTGCCCCCCACACCCGGGGGAGCCTTTGGCAGGATTTGGGAGAACGTGCGCTCCCCAAATCCCAACTGTCCCGTTGTGACAGAGATGTGGTGGGACATGTCAGGGGTCTGTCCCCTCGGCCAGGACCCCTTCCCGTCCCCATTCCCATTCCCATTCCCCCATCCAACTCTGCTCCCCCAAATCCCAACTCTCCCATTCCAACACCCACTGGGACAATTCATGGATCTGTGCCCCCAGTCAGAACCCCTTCCCATTCCCATTCCCATTCCCATCCCCATTCCCATTCCCATTCCCATTCCCATTCCCTTTCCCATCCCCATCCCCATCCAACTCTGCTCCCCCAAATCCCCAACTCTCCCATTCCAACACCTGCTGGGACAATTCATGGATCTGTCCCCCCCAACCAGAACCCCTTCCTATCCCCATCCCCATTCCCATTCCCCATCCAAACTTACACCCCAAATCCCCAACTCTCCCATTCCAACACCCGCTGGGACAATTCATGGATCTGTGCCCGGCAACCAGAACCCCTTCCCATCCCCATTCCCATTCCCATTCCCATTCCCATTCCCTTTCCCATCCCCATCCCCTTTCCCATTCCCATTCCCTTTCCCATCCCCATCCCCCACCCAACCCCGCCCCCCCAAACCCCCAACTCTCCCATTCCAACACCCGCTGGGACAATTCATAGATCTGTGCCCCCCAACCAGAATCCCTTCCTATCCCCATTGCCTTTCCCATCCCCATCCCCCACCCAACCCCGCCCCCCCAAACCCCCAACTCTCCCATTCCAACACCCGCTGGGACAATTCATAGATCTGTGCCCCCCAACCAGAATCCCTTCCTATCCCCATTGCCTTTCCCATCCCCATCCCCCACCCAACCCCGCCCCCCCAAACCCCCAACTCTCCCATTCCAACACCCCTCTATGCACAGGGTGGGACACATCAGGGATCTGTCCCTGCAGCCAGAACCCCTTTCCATTCCCATTCCCATCTCCATCCAAACCTCCCCCCAAATCCCAACTCTCCCATTCCAACACCTGCTGGGACAATTCATGGATCTGTGCCCCCAGTCAGAACCCCTTCCCATTCCCATTCCCATCTCCATCCAAACCTCCCCCCAAATCCCAACTCTCCCATTCCAACACCTGCTGGGACAATTCATGGATCTGTCCCCCCCCAACCAGAACCCCTTTCCATTCCCATTCCCATTCCCCATCCACCTCTGCTCCCCCAAATCCCAACCCTCCCATTCCAACACCCCTCTATGCACAGGGTGGGACACATCACGGATCTGTCCCTGCAGCCAGAACCCCTTTCCATTCCCATTCCCATTCCCCATCCACCTCTGCTCCCCCAAATCCCAACTCTCCCATTCCAACACCTGCCGGGACAATTCATGGATCTGTCCCCCCCAACCAGAACCCCTTTCCATTCCCACCCTCATTCCTATCCCCTTCCCATCCCCATCCCCATCCCTATTCCCAACCCCATCCCCGTCCAGCCGTGGTTGGACAGCAGTGCTCTGATTTCTAGTGCAGGGTTTCAGTAATCAGCTGAAATTTGCTCCCATGATAAAAGCAAACCAATAGGCAGGAGGGAAAGTGCATTTACAAAGGTGTCCATGGACTGGCTGCATGGAGCAGGCAGTGGAATGTTGTCTTGGTGCAAACCTTACCAGAGCTCCACCACTGCACCAGTGACGGTGATGACTCGGCTGCCAGAGCCACTGCTGCCTGGGCACTGCTCTGGGACTGACATGGCACCTCCAGGGGCACTTCCAGCTCCCTTCCAACTCATCCACCTTTCCCATCACTTACATCCCTGCCTTCTCCACCTCAATGCCAAAAGAGCGAAGGACCCTGAGTGTGGGAAAGGAGAAATCCAGCCCCCGCCACCAGCAAAGACAACAGTTTATGCAAAGTTAAAAATACTGTTTTGTGGAAAGAAGGACCTTTTCTGAGCAATACAACGACTAAAGCCACCCTGCTGGCACTGAGGGAGTAAGGTGACTTTCCTGAGAGCAAGAGGGGGGAGCCTATTTACCTGTTCCTGGGGAACTGGGTGAGGGTGGCCAAGGTCCTTGTCATCTTTGGATTCTGCCACTGCCTCCTCGCTAACCAGAGACACCTGCCATTGAGCAGGAAAAATTCCCAAATATTCAGC
>WEIV01018878.1:87565-133423 GCA_013390005.1 Calyptomena viridis | reverse complement strand
TTGTTTGTTCCCCAGTTAAAATGTCAGGTACAATATTTATAAATAAGCTTCTTGTTTGACTTTTGGTATATCACGAAGGGCTGTTTTCATACTTTTGAGAAGGGGATCCTGAAGACCGAGTTCTCCTTGACTTCTTGCCCTCCTAAAGGATGCTGCCGAGCAGGTCTCCGAACAAAGTCATGTTTGCTCTCCTGAAGTCCAAGACTAATTCTGCTGTTTGTCTTTCTGCCTTCTTTCAGGGTTTTGAACTGCACAACCTCACAGTCCCTACTGACATGGCTCTTGTGATATGGCTCTTGTGTCCTTAATCAATTCTTTGTTTTTGAGTAACAAGTTGGAAAGTTCTTTGTGTGCTTTTTGCCTAATCCATACAGTGTCACAAACAATTTCCTTCACGGTTTAGGATTAGGAGTATTGCTGGACCTGTTCCCAGTTGCTGGTTTTTGTGCAGCTACCCTGTTTTCAACAGGGAGAGTTTACTGGAACTGAGCACAGTGGTTGTAGTTGTGGGCTACTGGATGCCAACTGACATTAGTGACCTGAAACATTAATTTTAACCAGTGTAGACATAGCTGAGGATTAGCCTCACAGGCCTGCTGTGCAAGCACTTGACTAAAATTGTGAAATGGGCTGTACCAGCTAGTGGCAGTTAAAAGAACACATTTCTTTATTGTGTAAAAGAAGACATTCTTTAGCTCTAAAAAAGGGAAAGATCAGAACAAATGATAGAGAAATTTAAGTGTGTTTCTGTATGTGTTCCCCCAAGCACTCAGCCAGTTAATAGTAAGAGACAAGTAATCTGTCATATCCCCCCTATACTTCTGTTGCTATTCTAGTTTTCCTTGCTCCAAGAGTTTCCCGTTGGACTTTAGTTTGCTCTATGCTGAGTCTGGAAGAAAAGTCTGAAGGAGTAGCTGATGCTTTTTTACTCTGTCTACTGACCTATATACATTTCCAAAGCCCTGCACCTGACACATGCCCTTACAGGATCACAGTTTGCCTTTCCAAATTCTATCTTCTGCATTCCCCTCCTGTCTCCATTTGGTTTTATAGGAAAGAAACTCTCATGTGCAGATTGGGAGGGAGCCATAACTGGAGTTTTCTCAATGCTGAATTTTGACTTAGTCTAAATAAATAAATCTTCTATGACAGTTTAATTTAGTTGCATATTATAGCCACAATGTAACCATTGAAAAGAATCTTCTCTGACAATACACTGAAAGGAAATGTATTTATAGCTGTACAATGGAGGTTTAAATGTGTTCTCGAACCTTTCTAATAAAAATGTGTCACAGTAACAAAAAAGAAAAAATGGCCAGAGGAACACTTACAAACTTATCCTATAATAGTATTTAGTTGAAAAATTACTCTGAGTGTTCTAGATAGTATTTATGATTTTTTTTAATTTATATTTATATATATTTACTGTTCACAGTGTTTCTAGTGAATGTTTTACTTCCATGAAGTTCTCTGTACAGTACTCCTTAAACAGTACCCCTCCATATGGTGCTTCTAATCTGTAAGTTTATTGAAAGTAATTGTGGAGTTTTTGCATGTGCAGTGCTGAAATTTAAATCTGTGTGTTGATGTAGTTCTACAGTGATTGATATCTCATTCTGGATGGTGGTGCTGTGACTTGACTAAAGTGGAGCTCATGAGCCAGGACAGGTCAGAGCTGGTTTCTGCAGAGTCACTATTTCAGCATCAGTCAACATTGCTGCAGACATGTAGTAGCTGTATCCTGTGTGATAAGTGTTTACTGGCCCATGTTTGCTGTAGTGCTGCAGTCAGTCATTCCTCACATTTCCCAGAGTGCTGGGACATTGTAGGAGTCCTACAGATTCAATAACTTCAGTTGCTTCTGATCATGGTAGCTCTAGTCTGGCTTTGTGCAGTGCGAGCTCCATGTCTCTGCAGCACACTCCCACTGTACATATTCTCACAGCTGCTTCATTACCTTTGTAATCCCAGAGTTTGCAGAAAATAAAAATTGCTTCTGTGAAAGGATCATGGAATGAGATTTCCTGAAGGTTTAAGTAGCAGCCAGATCATGACTGAAAGATATCCTCCACAGATTAATATGTATATAATGTTCATAGATGTTTCTTTTTATTGTTAAACACAGATTGTTTTCTTACTGTTGTGTGTGATATTTACATTCCCCTTGTTAAAAAAGTCTTGTGAAAGGAGATGTGAAGAGAGGACAGCTAAAGTCTGCAAATAGTTACAGAAACAAGGATCAAAAGCCTGAAGTTAATTGATCCTGGAGGATAGAAACACTTGCTAGATGAATAATGGTGTCTTAGAAAGCCCCTCACATTTTATCAGTATTACCTCCAACATGAGAAGCCACTTAAACCCCTCTTTCAAACCCTGTAGAAGAGGCTTTCAAATACTTTATTTAATACTTTGGTTCAATTTTTAAAGTTTTTTTTTTTTATTTCAAAAGTAGTTTTTTTAGTTTACAGTTTTCACATTTGCAGTTGACTGTCTTAGGACTGGTTTCACTAGATAATAATTTCCATCACAAAGTTGTTTGATATTCCTTCTTTCATATAAATAACTTCTATTACATGAGGCTGGATTTGAGTATGTGTGTCCAGTGTTTCTTGGTAATTTCAGAATAAGCAGCATTTCAATAAGTTGTGAGAATGAGGCAATGAGAAATTTAAGAATCTTTTCCTCCTTTGGTAAATTCACACCTGAAAAGTGAAGGCAGATTTCTTGAACCTCAGAATAATTCCCTGAGGATTACATAGCACCGATGAGATTCTGTGGTGACAGGAGACGATGAGTTATGCTCTTGTATAACAAATTCAAATCTACTCTATGCTGTTAAAAATGCATAACTAAAAATATCATACTTAATTGAACTTCAAGAATCTAACTTCAAAAATTTTGTATCTAGTATTTTTGGTTGTCTACAAAATTTGATATTTCACATGCATTATATAAATAGCTTACTGTCCCCACAGACAATTTCTGTGTGGATACATATGCTCAGGCCTTCACATGTGGATGCCAGCTTGACCTGAACTTGCTGTTAGCTTGTAAATGCCATTGGTGTGGTGCAGCATTTGAGTTATGCACTCAGCTGGAAGGCAGATGGCTCACACTGAACTTGTGGGTTAGCTGTGGTTACTCAGCTTTGTAGTTGGTGGAGGTTCACATCAGGCCAGTTTAGAAAGTCAGCAGAGAACGCTTGCCTACAGACAGAGATTTTGCAGATGTCAGAGTGTCATTTTTTATATCCAATAGTGTATCTGCCCAGGAACTTCAATGTAGGTTTTTCTACTACATAAGGAAAAAGGAGAATCTGCAGTGATTACAGGTGTATGATCTCTTCTAGCATTACCTTCACTATAATCAAGACACTGAATTCTTACTTATCAATAACATATTGACTAAATCTTTTACCCCCACCAAAACATTCTTTTTCTTGCAGTTTTGTTCTTATTTCATATTTATGAACATTTTGAAAGCCTTTCTTTCTTTCTACAGCTTTATTTTTCCACTTGTCTCAGTGCTTACCTTCACAAACAGGCGAAAGATTGCAAATTACCTACATAGAAGGATTCAAAAGACCCAAATGATTCTGATATGGTCATTAGTTATGATGACCATTTAAAGTGACTTTTCCTCACTTTGTTTCATTTTCTAGAAAATGTCTTAATGTAATCATATAACATTTGTAATGTTAGAGATAGTACTAAAGTTTCAGTTTCTTTCAATTGTTTTAATTTTCCATTCTTCAAACTCCCTCCTGTTTACAGATTCTGCAAGCTTCATGTAAGTATTAGTGCAGATCCCTCCCAACTGTCTTCTTATTGTATATTTACAATTTTACATTGCAAACAGCATGTCCATAAAAAACCAGAGGGCTATTTTTTTCCCTAATAGATGTAAGTCTGAATTGATTAAAAATGAATTAAGGAAAACTGGGAAGAAAAGCTGTTGCTTCTTGTACAAAGGACTTTTTTGGTTTTAGGAACATTATACATTTGTAATGGCTGGGAGACCTCAGGCTATTTTGTCTCCCTTTCCTTTCAAATCCATCAATAACTGCACAGCATTCTTTCCTTCTCTATGTTTTCTTTCATCGCTTATCCTTGAAAATACATGGGGGGAGGGAAATCTTGTCATTCAGCTAGCCATGTTTCCTGGGATATGCAAGGTTTATTATTTGTTTTGGAAACATAGGAGCTTTATTAGGGTTATTCTTGGGCATCTGCTCTCTCCACATTTTTCTTTGTGGACCTAGTGTCCCTTTTTCAACTTTTTGTGAGTACCCAGGAATTTCACAAACCACCTGCAAACAGAATCAGTAGGTACTAGGAGTTGAAATTAAATTTGTATTTTTGTGTCCCTTGTTAACCTGTTGTTCACAAAGGTACTGTGTTTTCTTACATGTCTGGACAGCATCTCACACAGCTGGTTTCTTCTCAATTGCTAGAGTCTTTAGGCTACATCTACACTAATAAATGAATAAGTGCCAGGGAATGTTCCTGGGCAGCAGAACTTGGTCATCTGTGTAGCTAAATTGTTAGCATGTTCTCTGGTATGTTTTTGGGCTAAGCCAACTAGGACTCTCAAATATTCCCATGCACTACTCAGGAGTTAACCCAGGCCATAGAAAATTTCCATTAGCTAGTCTGCATGCTGCCACCCTGTTTTCGTAAATAACAGAGTTTAATAAAGGGTCAAAGGCTGTTCAGCACCGTTTCACTTCAGTGGCCCCAGCACACCTCACTTTTTAGTGCAGATACAATACTAGTTCCCAGATGTGTGTTCCACTAATACTCTTAAAATACTCAGAAAAAGACCCAAGAACTCATAATTTTCTTCAGCTTTCCTTCCCATGTCTCGAGGCTTTCAAAGAAAGAAAATGAGTCTGCTTGGTGGGAGGCAGTCAAGGACAGGACCAGGACGATGGAGCATACAGCAGAAAGCACCTACCATTCTCTTTCTCAATAATCTTACGTAATGTGTCCTATTCTGAGCATAAAACGATTATTTCAACCCTTGCTTCCTGCATTAAAAAGGAGTCTGTATCTTCCTGGGAAACCACATGTAGTGCAGAAACTTGAAGCCTAGGACCCAGAATGTCAAAGGCAGCTCATTAGCCTTCCCTCTAATCCAACAACTCACTGCACTTGACATGTGAGATCAATCAATACTCGACATAGGAGATCTGGAATCCATCAGTGAATATTTATATCTTAATTATAGAGTTAAACTCAAGTACATACTTGTACCGAAAATGTGACATGCAAAATTCTTCTACATGTACACAACTTGACTAATGTTTTAGATAGTTCCTCAAAGCAGAATACATTTGTCTTCTAAGAGTTGTCATTTTGGCATACATGACATACAGCGAAGTCATACAGTAAAATTGCAGTCTCATTAAAGTGCAGAGCAAAAGTTCTGTTGTCTTTGATGGAGTAAGAGTTGTATCCCTGTTTGGTTTTCATGAGTGTTTGTTCATTTATTTTGTTTGTTTTAACATTGATGTTTTCATACAACGTGGTAACTAAAGATGGTGGCATTTTTTAATAGTGATTCATCTCTTCCAAACAGATAGTATGATTTTGTCTCATCATGGGACTTTTCAGACCCTTTTTGACCATTAAAGGTCCAGACCAGTTCCCACACAAGTCAGTAACACTTGGATCATATCCAAGGAGATGTTTGGCTTTGTCTAGCTTATGCTGCCATGGTACAAATGCAGCTGCCTGGGGAATTTTCACAGCATTATTTGACCTTTTGCAAGAGCTTAGATTGAATATCAGAAAACTCTGTTTTTAAGAGGACATTGGTTCTTATGGAAACCTCTGGGATTCATGCATTAAATCTAATTTCTGGTACAACTTCAACCATAATTCTCTGCATTCTGCTTTACAAATAAAGGGACACAGTTTGAAAAACTGGTATGCTTCAGGTATTGGAGGCAATGTTATAGTCAGAATGATTTAAGAATGTTGGCAAGGTAAGTTTTGGGAACAGAGGTGATACCTTTCTTGGATCAATTAATGTAGACTTGAATCAGAACATGAAAAAGGCTTAATCTCAGATAACTTTAGTGGTGTATGTGTAGGTATCTACATCTCAACTAGGCATGCTTAGCATTTTTACAATCAGTGGAGATAAATAGGCACTTCTAATGTTCAATTCAATTTAGAAGTTTACTTGGGGCCAATGAATCATGCTGTGGAAGGGCTTATTTCTGTCCATCAGCAGTGTTGGAGGTTCGGGGGCCGAGCTCAGTTGCAGATGTCTGCATTGTGTGCATTTATATTTAGTCAAATCAATCGTGTCTGATTGTGTCACACATAATGGATATGATTAGATATTATCTCATTTTCCAAGTCAGTTTTGGTGTCAACATGACTATACTCCATTAAAAGCATCAGATTATTTTCTCCTGTGCTGAATGACTAATGTTTAAATTTTTTAAAGAAAGCTACACCACACTCACGTACAGTATGTTTCTTACTAGTGTATTTCTTGTGCAGCTAAAGACAGAAAAATCTAGTATAGGGACATAGACTATGCACAGCAGGAGAGAGCCTGCTTGACAAAAGGGCTCCCTCCAGATCTCATTAGCAGTAGAAATGTGAATGAGTCAACATTCTGAGTCCTTTCAGGGAGTATTTGGAAATGCCTGGAGTGTTCTGCTCAGGTGTGTTGAAATATGTGTGAAAGTATGAGGACCAAAGGCTAATTTGGTCCTTCTAGGCAGAGCTGCTCTGCAGCCATTCAAAGGAAAATGATCAGTTTACTAAATTCTATTAAAGAGCATTTAAGAACTAAAATCAAAAGAAGCATTTAGCAAGTTGTTGCTCTTTGAATTGTAATTAAAAAATCCAAACAGTAAAACCAAAACATTGATTCAGAAATAAAACTTATGAAGTTATAGACTTGATCATACCAAGCTCTGCTAAAGTCGTGACTCGAATTTGGTGACATGTTTTGATATTTCTCACAAGTTACTGCCCATTGTCTGGACTTCAGCATTGAGAACAATTACAGTACTTGTTCCTTGGACACTAGTTTTCACATCCTGATTTTGGCACACCCTGTTAACACACAGAGGCATACACATCCCGTCCTTGCTCACTTTCCTTACCTAAAACTGAAAAGGTTCAAATAAAGATATTAAAGTAATGAAATGGATTCCGTTAGTGAATACATTGTATATATACAATATGTGTATATGTTAGTTTTAGCAAGGAGCCTATAGTGCCCTCTAATGAACAGCTTGACAAGATATTTAGAGAAGTTTAAGCAGAGATGCTTGTGGGGCTGCCCTGTGTTGTGTTGGCAGATGCTCACACGTGGATGCACCTACACAACTAGTTTTTACTCTCTGAAGCTAGGGAATACTAAAGACACCTGCAAGATAATAAAAACAGAAGTATGTTACTAAAGGAAATTGCAGGTCTGTACAGAGAACTATGTCTCCCCTGCTCTGACTCCCCCTGGACATTGCAGGGCCTGGATAAGTGGCTGCTGCCAGAGGTCATCCCAGCAGGAGTGGTCACGTCTAGGGCCAGAGGGCTTGAATTTTTCCCCTTTATGAGGGAAGCCAAAAACTGAGCTGGTTACTTTGGAAATAAGATTATAAAACATTTTTATGAGAGAATGTTCTCTGAAACCTCTCAAAAGCCAACAGAGAAGAAAAGTCATTAATGATTATATGATCTCTGTATTTTCATAATATGCATACTTGTAGCCTTGCCATAAGACAGATCAAAGTGACAGGGCATGTATAGGGAACCCAGAGATAGCTGTGATAGTTAATGACTGGGTTTGATTGCCATCTTTGAAAAAAATGTTTGTATGACAGATGGTGCTCAAAAGGTATAGGTCAAGATTCCTCTAAGTTCTTCTGAGCTTTCCTGAGTGTCTGTGGAGCAGCCAGCAAAATAAGAATTAGGAGCATTAGGAGCCACCAGTAAATAATTACAAGGGCAAAACCTTTCTCATAAAAGAAGTGATATTTATTTAGTTTTGCATAGCATTTTCATGTAACTCTCGTCACATCATTGAAATCAGTGCACATGAAACGGATGTGAGACTTTAATTTGGCTTAATGTCAAAAGCAGTTTTGATGTACACAGTCATAACCAGATATGGGTACCCCATGCAAAGAGCTGTTGCTGCCCATCACAAAAGCAGTTTCAGAGGCTCAGGAAATAGAACACAAAAAGTGATGTTTCACAAAATACATGACATTTTTTAGTTCTTTACCCAGGGCAGAATTTAGGAGATACTTCTTTAATCCTTGTAAAACAGGCAATTTGGGAACATTATTTAGCTTCTGACAGTGTTCAACAAAAACCATCCTAAACATAGCAATGCCTACTGACACATAGATGGCTGCATTTTACTTCAGATTAGTTTTATGGTATATATGATTCAGTTCTAATAGTTTTGCTTTTGCAAAAAGCCTGAGGAAAAGCATATTTGCTCAGGGATATGGTGACACAATTATATTGTTCCCGGAAGCAAAAGCAAACAGAAATTGATGGTTACATCTCAGGCCCACTAACACCAAGTATGAGACACAAGACTTGTTTTTCCTTTTAAGGCACAAAAATGGCAATTTAGCAACTAGCTTGGACCTTGAAGATCAAGATTAAAACATGTCCTTATGACACTGAGCAAGGCACTTAAGACTTGTTTTAAATTTTGCACTGGTGGGCCTGCAGAGAATCCCAAGTTAATATTTAGGTTTTGCTTCATGCCTGGACTAACTAAACCCTTTCATTTCCTTGCTAATGTACTTCAGAAAAAAAAAAAAAAAACCCAAGAAAAAAAGTTTTCCTAGAAAATAAGCTGATTCATCCTTTAATTTTCTTTGGTCCTATCCCAAACAGAGATGTTTACATCTATGGGAACGTTTTCCTTTGTTGTCTGCAGGTTTTCGATTTGACTTGCTACTGTGTTGAGGGAAACAAAATCATCTTTAATTGTTACTTTTTTTAGGGAACAGAATCAGCCAACAGATGTAGAGTCAAGTAGATTATGGATGTTCTGAATTCCAGGTAGTGACACCTGCAAGTTTCTTTCTTGGAATTTACTTACTTTCTTTGTACTTCCCCTGAAAGACTAACTCAGGTGGTAGGTCTACTTGCAGGTTTTCGGTATTTTTGTGGAATTCAGAATAAATGTAAGAAGCCTTTCCTGGATACTAGGTAGTATGAATTTTGACAGTCTACAAGAAAGCAATGTGTTCATATTGCTTCCTTATATGTTTTTGCTTTTGCCCATGATTTCATGTGAAAATAATAACCAAAATGCTTCACCACCTGACATTTCACTGGTTTTGTTTTGGTTTGAGGGTTTTTTTGTGCTGCACACAGAGACCCTGAATAGTACCAATACAGCTGCAAGTAGAACTGGTGTAATCCTGTTATGCCAGACCAAAACTTCAAACAGTCTCTGTTGATTTTATGATGCAGAAGAATGAGGGTGACATGCAGTGAAACAGTGCATTTTCCTGGAGTGTATGATCCAAATTCCACCTGTCTTTGACACCAATGGATTTTAGTTTTGCGAAGAAGTGTCAAGACAGTACACTGCATCAGGATACTAAGTTTGTATTCTTGAGTAATTTCCTGACCTGATGTCCTGGTTTTTAACTGTTCCTTTAATTTTCTCATGCTCTTCCCTATTTAAAGAACATTTTTTCCCTTTGAATCAACTGACTGCCATCTTGTCATTTTTTAAAGTGCCTTAAATAATCCAGGTGCCAGTATGAGAAGTGTCTATGAGTCAAATTTCTTACATTATATTCCTTCTTGTCAGCAGAGCTTCCTGATAGAGCTGTGGTATGATAACACAACTGGTTTAGGTCATCCAACCAATTTGTTATAAGCTAGTTCAGCAAGTCCTACTCAAAAGACTCTCAGACTTCATTCAGGTTTTTTTTTCTCTAAGAAAAAATCTCCAGTTAAGATTGGTATTGATGTTGATACTTTGTGTTATTGTTTACTATTTATTTATTTTGATTATTTCTGATTTTAACAAATTTAAAAATATTTTTCTCTTCTCTGCCTTACTTTAACATTCTCTTATCTTTTATTAATGGAAATGAGTCAAAAACTTGAGAAATTATACCTCAGAGCAGAAGTGAAAGAAAATATGTGGTCTCTGTCTTGGGATTGCTTTTCTTCTCTAATCAATTTGTAATAAATTTAGCATCCTTTCAACAAGTTCATTATTACTGAGTATTGCAATACCTCTATTCAGTATTGTAAAGCAATTACAGTAGGCAGCAATTTCAACAGAGGTGCAATATATGCGAAAAGTTATGCAAAAGAACACTGAAGAGTTAGACCATGATAAATTGACTGTTATGTTTGAGGACACAGATGTAATGTATTAAACTTATTTTCTCTGTGCTATAGCAATGAAAACACATTGATTTTCTTGGAAAAATTGAGACTGACGCAGCAAATAAGCAGACTTTTGCTATTACTGACCTGTCTGGAGTGGAATAAACTAAAACAAAATAAAACAGGTTCTATTAGAATCTCTGGCCCGATTTTCAGAGGTTTTGTAAGACTCACTGTTGGAGACCAATCTAGAAACCGATGAATACAGGACAGGATGAAATAGTACAACTCATATAAGAAGACCTGAGAACAAGGTCTGTAGTTTTGTATTTGCGTATAATTCTGAGGCACTGAGCAGTTCTCCATAAAGTGCATTAATCAGGATAAAGGTAAGACTGAATGATTTTTATAAAGAACTTTGAATAGTCTGCTCTTTACATCTGTTGTTTCCACTGTTGGTACTTTATTTCATCTTTTCCTTTTATTCAGTATTTTAATTTCCTCTGAATTCTTCAACTGCTTCTGTAAATTTGCTTGTAATGCATAATAAAAGTCTATTGTCTTCTGCATGATTATTCTCAGACTCTCATAATGCCTGTCTTTTTTCACCAGTAGTCTTTTTTTGTTGCTGTCTTATATTTTGAGAAATAGAAAACACAATATCCAAGAGCATGCAGACCTCAAAAAGAAAGATCCGAGATAATCCACCTTAATTCTACACAAAGTTTTTAACATACTTCTCTTAGTGCCAGGTATTGCACAGCTTTAAGGGGACACAAAAAGTGCTTCAGTAAGAAATTAATCCTTTCTGAAACTAGAGGTGGCATTAAATGAGTCTGACCACTTTTTTTTATAGCTGAACTTGTTTTTGTACAGTGAACTTGGCCCAGATGCTTCATATCATTATTACTTATTTATAGGTAAAATATAAATTATTTTTAGAATAAAGGAAAATCTCATTCTTTAAGAGTTCTTTATTTAGGTCACATAAAAAGAAGGGAGTGAGAAATTTTATACAATAGAAGTTAAATGTGAATAAGGAAATGTAGTTTTTTCTGTGTTTCCAAAGATACCACTCCATATTGAAGCTGCAATGAGACTTGTGGCAAAGTAAAGAAAGGATAACAGTTACACCCACTACTTCTTTCAGCTGAATTCAGCACAGCTGTAGGTGATCAGAATTACTTTTTCTGCTTCTACAAATAAGATAATTTGCTACTTATTTTCTCTTTAGTATTAAGTAATGGAATACTTTTGTTTTGGTTTTGGAGTAGAGATCGTTTCCTGTTGTCTTGTATGTGGAGATATCAGGTGTCTCTATCGAAAAGTATTCTTTGAGCAGTGTGCTGGTAAGTATGTGAGGAGCTTTTGATTACTGACATAATAAACTGAAGTTTAGACTTTGAAATGATCACTTTCTCTGCTTACTGCAAGAAAAAGCAATTCAGAGTGAGCCTGGACTAGTGAGCAGTTTAACTAATGTTGAATAAACCATTGAATAGGTTGATTAGGTACCTTCTAAAACAGCCCAGTACATTTGATTAATATTCTTTATCAGTGTAGAATTGAAGTATTGCACAAACACCTAGAGTAACATGTCAGGATTTTTTTGTCATTCTTTCCTACTTGATATTCCACTTTGTTATTTACATGTCAGACTACCTAGCATCCACTGATGCATCACTTTCTGCATACAAAACCCAATGTACCAATGAACCAATGAAAGGCAAAGCTCAGTGCTCAGCAAGGAGGTGGAGTGGCCACTCCACTGAGTTCTGCTGCAGCAAAGGCCTTAACGGAAGATTTCTAAATCCTCTAAACCCTTTGTGATGACAGCTTGTGTGAACATGATTACTTTAGTTCATCCCAGCCTGTTACATTTTTGTTAATTTTCACCAAAACTGGCTAAAGCATAAGTTCACTTTTTTATTTATTCCCGAAAAATCAAGACTCGCATAGATTTTAGGGAGAGTTTTTTAGAGAGGTTTTATGTTTATGTTGAGAGACAGATTTTTAATGCAATGGAGAGAGAAATCTCGTCCTAAGCAGAGCAGAGCTGGAGATAGACAGCAGTGGTTTTGTTGTTCTCAAATACGGCTTAAGCCTGAAGTACTTCAGTGCTTCTCTTACTTGCAGAGGCAATTTCAAACTGATTCTTTTCAGTCTTCATCTCTATAACAGTAGCATGTTCGTGGAGTATATTTGGGATGATGGTAGGTAAAATCAGGAATTTGCATCAGGAAGATCCACCTAGGGACCTGTTGTATTCTGATTCCTCTGCATCAGCAGTAATTGTGAAAGCTCAGCCAAAAAAAAAAAAGAGGAGCAAGAAGATTGCAAGGAATAGGGAGTGGATGTATTTTTTTTATAAGCTTAATTAAGCAGTCTTCAAAACTAATTGCTTTAGGTGGTTGGAGTATCTCATGAAGAATAATGATTCCCCTTTTTACTCTGGGCTCAATATAATGCCCATGTTATTATTAAAAAGTGGTCAGTAGTGCTAGAAGATGACCTGCTCTTTATACAGGTTTTGTACTGTTTGCTATAAATTATGTGAATGGAAATTTGGCATTCTTGGAAGTGGAAAGTGAATCCAAGCTCTGTATGGCAGGCCCATCTAGACATATAGCTTGTGTTCCTCCTGTGTTATTTCCAGATCTTGCACTTCAATGACCATCTTTCATTCTGTTGCTAGATTGTTTTAAGGGAAAGAATGATTTGTCAAAAAGCATCTATATACGCTATGTATAACTATAATATTTTAATTTGATAAATTCTTTGTTATATGAATACTGTGAAGTTTCTATGGCTTAAGAAATCATAGAATCCCTGAAAAATAAATCATTTTTCTATCAATAGCCAGGAGAGTTTGAAAACAAGGGAGCATGCTCTGTTAATCTTCTGAAGTCCTTTTTAAGCACTTAAAAATGTTGCATGACATAAATTATATGCCTTAGAGGTAATATATTTACATTTTCTAAAATCACAAGATTCCTTGCTGGAGATTATGAGCTGTGGTAAAATAGTGTTGAGTGAAAGATGTAATAGGATATTGGTTCATTTCCAGGAGCCAAGGAATAGCCATAGATGGATCTTTTCCTAATGGAAGGGAGCTGAGTTTGTAGTAATGCAGCAGCCTATTTCTATCAGAAGGGAAATTCTATTATACTGCTGGGCTTCTGGTGAAAGCCAGTTGAAGAGTGGTAATAGCACAGGGAGCAGGGACAAACACTGTCCTACATCAGGAAAAAAATTGTACTGTGTGCTTTGGAAAAGTAAATATACACTCTGTATTTTAAAGAATCACAAATAGAAATGGTGGACAATCTTTCGTTTTCTCTGAAAATATAACCTGTTTGCGATTGTTAGAGTTTGGGGGTAAAACTTTTACATTTATTTCCTACAGCTGCAGGATTTTGAGCCCTGATTACCTGGGTAGATTGTTGTCTGTCTTCTGGAATCTGGTGTATCTCCATGCAATATTGGTGCAACTTTTCCTCTGTGTGTGTTGCCTAGGGAATTTCTAATTTGGATCCTTTTCTACATGTTCTGGCTTGGCTCATTTTTATTAACAGCTATTTTCTAGGCTCAAACCATGTAAAGTGCAGCCCATCACTGCCCTAAATACCTTTAATGTTACACACAAAACCAGAACTCAAAGTATTGGGAAAAACGATGCATTGTTTTTATTTTTTTCCATTATTTTAATTTAATTGTATATTAGTATTCTTGAGCAATTTATTAATATCTACTGGCAGGTTTTGAATATGGATAATGTAGGCGGCAATATTGTCTCTAATAAGCGTTGGTTTAAAAATAAATGAAAGAGTTAAGAAAGTGCTTGGGGAGAAGCATTTCACAAATGAGGTTAATTATCATATATGTCAGTAATCAGAGTTCAGTTTATGAAAGAAAACCCCCAGCAGAATGAAAAAGGACTATGGTAAAAAGGCACACTTAAACAGAAGAGGAGCAATGCTAGCAAGTGTGTGAAATTTCTTTGCTGTTAAAATGTCTTCCTGAATGTGGCAGCATTACAACTTGAAGTGAAATTAAATTTTAAACAGCTTTGGATAGCAGCTTCACTGCTATCAGAAGGCTAATGCCCCAGGACTGTAATAGGACATCACTTCATGTCTGAGCCATGACTTAAATACATCCTTCCCCAGCATTGCTCGGGTTTTCTTTCTGCTTTCCATATTTTTCTGTCAGCAATATTCAACCAGGACCTGTTTTGTACCTCTGTGCAGTCTCTACAGTTCTGCCTATTCTAGCAGGCAAAACAGAATACCGCATTAACTGCTGTTACTAAAGGCTGCTAAGTTAGGGTTACCCATTGTTTCACAGATTTAGTCAGTCTTTTACATGCTGCACCTACCCACAGTGTTCATCTGTGGCCATCTGGAGTCACAGCCCCTGCGGTTCCACAGCAGGGATTTTGCTGGAGCTCATAAATGCGTAACACTACTCAAGGGTCCTATCTCTTCAGCCCTTAGTCTTTGCTTTGGGGATTATGAGCTAGTGAGTACAGATAGCACCACTTGCCTGACTGCAGACAGCCTGAAATATGAACTGCTCAGTTACCTTAAATTAGATATCTAAGGTTTCCTGCTTTTATTTCAGTATCACCTGGTCCCAGCAGCATTAAGCTTCACAATTACTAAAGCAGTATTAAATGGGGTTAAATGTATCTCACTGAAACCCCCTGTAATTGCATCCTGTGATTTTTCCCTCTAAAGGTCAATATATGCTATGCAAAGTATGTTTCATACATTATTGTGTGTACTATTCAGAAGAGGGTAATTACTTCTACAAAAGATTCTGACTGTGTGTTTAAAGGACTTTAAGGGCTCCAACTAGGGTTGGAGAACACAGGAGAAGATTTTCCTCAGCTGTATTTTTTACAACTAGTTACTCTTGGAGGTAGAAGTTGATCATCAGAATCATGAGGCTTACATCAATGTTCTCTAGCTGTGAGCCATAGTTGTATAAGGTTTTGCAAAGGCAAGGAGAGTGGGATTTAGAGGATTATAGATGATGGCGTAGTTCATCAATGTTTCTGTAGAGTTTATAGGCTGTTACTGCAGCATTGAGAGCTCATGCCATTGAGCTTTGACATTTCAACCCTGGAATTTGCTGATGAAGAATGAACTACTACAGAGCTAATCAATTAATGGCTAATCCTCTGTCTTTCTGATACTCAGATGTTAGTGTCTTTTAAAGCTGTTGTTTAATTTCAGACACTGATACTTATTAGAGAGGAACCTAAATCAAGAGCAGCTGTCTGAACACTTGAGTTCTTCAAATTTTCAAGAAAAATTGCAACTCAGGACAGTTTATAATCCTTACATTTATTTGCACTAATTTGTTGAGTGTATTTTTTCTCTTAGGCATGAAGTGATCTTTGTAAACATGAATCCATTAACTCTAAATTACCACTATACTAAATCAGATTCCATGTCTCTGATATATCGTGGCTTTACTCAGAGGAGCAACACAAATGTAATTTTGTCTCTGATATATAGATATACTTTCATAGTGCCTAATTTAATACTCTTTATCCATGCTAAAATTGACATAACAAAATGTTAATACAAAAATTAATTTTAAGCTACATTGTTACAACATACATCTATGTGATACTTACAAATATTAAAATTATTGGCTTAGCTCCAAAGCTGTTCAAGTCATGGTCAGAGAATGAGAAAAGAAACTGTCTTTTGAAGAGGTTCCTGTGCTTTTCATGTTTATGAGGCATGAAAATGAAAGCTACCACCTCTCAGGGTAAGTTCAACAGCCTCAAAACGCTAGAGAATATGCCACTGCAGTGTGCTTGTGGCCAGCTGACCCTGGCTGAATGACAAGTGCCCACCAAAGCCACTCTGTCACTTCTCAGCTGGATTAGACAGAGAAAATATAACAAAAGGCTTGTAGGTTGGCAGGGAGATCATTCAACAATTACTGTCACCCTCACTGATGGGCTCCACTTCAGCCAGCTTGGAGCTGGCTGGTATTGGCTCTGTGGAACATAAGGGTGCTTCTGGCAGCTTCTCACAGAAACCAACCCTTTACCCCACTGTCTCCCCACTACCAAAACCTTGCTACACAAACCCAATGCAGTGCTCTTTGCTGCCATGGGGATCAGAATGAATTATAATAGAAGATGCTGGAATCTGCTGTAGCCTATGCAAACAGCTACAGACATGGGAGTATCTTTACTGAACCTTTCTGCCCAGTATAAAGGACTCAAAAAACAAACTATTAATTTTCCTCAGTTCTACCTATGGTTCAATAAAACCTTTTTAGTCAGGCACCTGTATATAATTACATATATACATATATATACATATGTATACATATATAGGTATGCACATGATTCTACATATAAAAGTATATATACAAGGGGTAAATTACAGACCTCACAATATCCTGTCTCCAACAGGGGCCAACAGCAATGTCTAAAACAGACTATGAGACCAGTGAAAAAAAGGAGCCATACTTCTTTAGCTTCCCCCAGTTTACTGCTCAGAGACTTCAGAAACTTGGTATTTAATCTCAGCAGTGGATTTCTGTTTGCTGAATTTGTGTAGTTGCCCCTTGAACCTATCATTAGATTTTAGCATCTGTAGCATTGTGTGGCAAGTTCCACACACTAACTGCACAGTATAAGGTTGCATCTCCTTTGTCTTACTATGGACTGCTTATCTCTAATTTACTTGCTGGTCTCTTTTCTTTTCTTTTGTAAGGAAGAGTTATGGGCTCTGCTTGTACTTGTTCCTGGGGGGAAAAAAAAAAAAAGGAAGAAAAGGCAGTATAAGTCATCAGCTCTCTCTCCAAGTGCTATTTAAAAACATGTCTATGTGTGGTCAAAAGCAAAGAAAGCATGGCAGAAGAAAAAAGAGCAGCACACTATAGAAGCATGATGTTGCATTGCTGAATAATTTTAAATATATTGTTCTGTCAGTTCATCAGCATATGCTCTCTAGAGAGGAGGTGTGTGTTTGTGTGTATAAATGGGGCTTTGCTCTTTATAAGCTCCTGACTGATCTGTTGGATTCTCAGTAGTGGTTCAGTAGTTGTCTTATGATGACTCAGAGATTTTAACAAGAGAACTGTTCATGAGCCATCCTTGGGGCAGAGAATCAGAGCAGGGCACCAACTGCAAGCATCCCATTTGTGAACTGTAGACAGTGAGCAGACAGTAAAGCATTAAATGCTGAGAAAATAACCTGACTTTTCTGGGCCCATAGGTTTCAGCCTGTTTTCTGTTTAGGATTCACTTAAACTAGAGATGTAGTTGCTTTCATGGTTGCTTTTTCATGTTTTTCAGCTGAAGGAACACTATTACTGATTTAAATATAAAAAATGCACCTGAGTTCTGTATATGTGGTTTAGACATGGGCAGGCACAAATCAGAGCTTGATAGAGAAAATCCACATGCAATTATATTGTCTATTCTGCTTTTCACCTGTCTTCTAGATATTCAATCATGTTGCTTCATCATCATCATCATAGACAGATCACAATTTTGTGAATACAAAATATTGATTGAAAAAACCAGTATTTTTTGCATCATAGCCTCTTGTTCTGAGTAAGGAACAATACAATAGTGTAGTTCAATGGACAGAGAGAGCTCAAGGAAAATAAGAAGTTCTACAAAGCAAATTGGTAGACAGTCTGTGGTACAGAAGTGTATTATTGTAGATGTTTGTTAAGTAGCATTAATCTGTAGATTTCCATAGACTTTGGGGTGACTTTAACAGCCGTTGTCACCACAAAAATCAAGTCTCCCTCTCTCCTTGCTCCCTGGCACTGATTCCTGTCCTCACACTACCTCCTACTATGGGCCAGCACAAGGGTTTTTGCATCTTTATGATAAACTGGGTTGGAGATCTGGACTTTGAATAAGCATTTTTTTTAATTATTTGTTTGAGGGGGTTGTTTATTTCAGAAATGTTAATGTTCATTTAGGCAAACTCCTTGATTAGGGTCAAGATGGAGATGCCCCAATATTTCTGTCAGAATAAGGAATGACATGGTGTGACAGTAGCAATGAGAAGCCAAAGGAGAGCAGAGGTTTGGGAGTGTTTCTGCAAGAATGCACATGAAACAACATCCTGACCTAATTTACTAAGCAGTTAGCAAAGCTGCTGCACCACGTAAATTATGACAGTAAAGGAATTAACCCATTGACTAGAAATTAATCCTTTTGAAGATCAAGAAAAAAGAAATTGCATTTGTCCCTCCATCTCTATAGGATCAACATTTTGTATAACAAGTTTTGATTTGGAGAAATAAAACATTGAACTTTGTCTGTAATTTGTTGTTTGAAAGACAGTTTTTCTTTAAGAATGTTAGCATTTCCGAGAGTGGAGTACTAACATCAAGTTGCTTGTATATAATAGAAGTTTGCTTTGTTTGTATCCAGTCTTAGCATTGGTACAAGTATCCACACTCTATTTTAAGTGCTTTTATTTATAACCAGTGGGACAGCTACATAGTAGTGTAACATTCCAATAAGAGGAATGGATTTTCCTTTTACTTGAACTTCTTGTCACTTTGTTCCTAGGGAACTCTGAGAAAATAGTGGTGTTGATGTCTGCTACTTCATTACTAATGTAATAATGTTCTGTTTATAGAGGCATGTTTGTCATAGACAACCAGCTGTGTTTGTGTTACAGCCATTATATTGATTGCGATCCTTCTAACTGAGAAATGTTTTAGCTTCATTTTAAAAAGTACAACCTGTTAACTTTAGTGATTTAGTCTACAATTCATTGAGAATAGTCTTATGATAGTAACAATGATGGAGAGTTACGGAAATTCCAGTGGAGAATCTGATATGAACTAGATGTACCTTTTTAGGGGGCCCATATCTAGGTAAAAAAATGGATCCTAAATTGCCATCTCAGACAAAATCAAGCCTTGAATTTTTAGATTGCTAACTGCAGTAGCTTATTAACATGGATTATCCCAGTGATCCGTAATGGAAAGGAGAAGCTTGCTTGGAGCAACCAGTCACCTCACCTAGGAATTGTTACCTACAGTAGTCTTCCTGATAGTCATCTCATAATGAGGTGAGTAATGAAAGTCAGTAACTCATCAGTGGTTGCAAAGACAGCAGGCTGCTTTTACAGCATCTATACTATACAGTATTAATAGCTCTGTAAGACATGGCTTGAAATGGACAGCAAGCACTTGACCAGAAAACTGAGTTTCCAAAAGGGGAAATAGTTCCAGGACCAACAGAAGTAACCTCAAAAAGAACCATCAGCTGCATTAACAAAGTTAGACATTGCCAGGTAACTGAAGTGAACAAGGCATGGGATATTAAATTTCACAAACATACAAGCTCAGATAAATCTGTACGAATTGTTTGAACCGCAACTCCAAAGCCATATAGATACGAGCAGAATTGAGAATTATTATTTCTGTTTTATATCTTTATAGGTCTGGATGAGAGGATTGAGTCCACCTTTAGCAAGTTTGCAGGTGATACCAAGTTGGGAGCAAGTGTCGATCTCTTAGAGGGTAGGAGGGCTCTGCAGAGGGACCTTGACAGGCTGGAGAGATGGACTGAATCCAACAATATGAGATTTAACAAGTCTAAGTGCTGGGTGCTACACTTTGGCCACAACAACTCCATGCAGAGCTGCAGGCTGGGGACAGAGTGGCTGAGGAGTGGCCAGGCAGGAAGGGACCTGGAGGTCAACAGCTGGCTGAACATGAGCCAGCAGTGTGCCCAGGTGGCCAAGAAGGCCAATGGCATCCTGGCCTGTATCAGGAATAGTGTGGCCAGCAGGATCAGGGAAGTGGTTCTTCCCCTGTATTCAGCACTGGTGAGACCACACCTTGAATGCTGTGTCCAGTTCTGGGCCCCTCAGTTTAGGAAAGATGTTGAGATGCTCAAATGTGTCCAGAGAAGGGCAACAAGGCTGGTGAGGGGTCTGGAACACAAGCCCTATGAAGAGCGGATGAGGGAGCTGGGGTTGTTTAGTCTGGAGAAGAGGAGGCTCAGGGGAGACCTTATCTCTCTCTACAACTGCCTGAAAGGAGGTTGTAGCCAGGTGGGAGTCGGTCCCTTCTCCCAGGCAACCAGTGACAGAATGAGAGGACAGTCTGAAGCTGTGCCAGGGGAAATTTAGGCTGGATGTTAGGAAAAAATTCTTCACAGAAAGAGTGATAGGCCATTGGAATGGACTGCCAGAGAGGTGGTGGAGTCACTGTCCCTGGAAGTGTTTAAAAAAAGACTGGATGTGGCACTTAGTGGCATGGTTTAGTTGATGAGGTGGTGTTAGACTTGATAGGTTGGACTTGATGGTCTCAAAGACCTTTTTCAACCTACTTAATTCTGTGATTCCATGATTTACTTAATGTCATAATGTCTATGCATGACTGCAAGAATACAGAATTTAACATAACTCTTGGAATACGCTGCAAGTGGGATACCTCTGTAAACACATGGGAGTGAAGATTGTGATGTACTTTAGGTGTTCCATATAAAAACTATAAATTAGTGAAGTAGCCAACTGTTAATTTACATTAAAGTCATACTTTGTATTTTATTTTCTTCTAATTTTCTTTTTATCTCCCCAATCTTGTAGATAAAATACTAGCTTTAATTTGAATTATTAAGACTTCTTGATCTTTGCTTTACTATTCTGAAACCAGTAAACTTTGGATGTTCTGTCTCTAGATGGGTAGAGGATGTAACAACAGTTATGCTGCAGGTACGAAAAGGAACTTCCTGGAGAACATGTAAGGAATGTGGAACTATATGTTTTTTCTTGAGATGCCGAGTATAGAAGAAAACTGGTGTTATCAACTGCCAAGCTTGGTAAGGTGTTCCCTCTGGTGGGCACAGACCAGTATTCTTTTCCACCTTCTGCAAGAAACAGTCCAGAAAAAAAAAAGGCTTCCCGTCTTTAAACAACCTCAGAGTAGCACATTGATCAAATAAGCTGTAATAATAAGTGATTACTCTTAAATTAAAGTGTATTTTAAAGGATGAATGCTTTCAGCATTTTTTTACAGTTGAGGAAAAATGTTTGAGCAGGTACGAGATAGAAAGGAGCTAGTTTTGTGGACATAGCTAGACACAAGTCTGAACAAGATCAACTACTGGAAAACAGCAATTCAGTTTTTCAGTAATGATATTAAATTAGGCTTCAAAGATTATATTTAAAGCTTATTGTCAAATGTTTTCAGTAGCCAACATGAAATTGTGCATGCGCTCAGGTTCTTCAGACCTGTAAGAACTAGTTCCATAGTGGTCTTTTAAATCTTAAAATTACAATAATCCTCACAGAAAAGGATTATAAAAAGATGTCATTTGACACTTCATACTAAGCAGTTTCAACCCATTTCTTCATGTCATCTGCCTTGCTTTACCATCCTATGCTGTTTAATCTTTTCTGTTTTCTTTGCCTTGCAAGTGAGGTGTATAAAAACGTCTGGGCTGGTAAAGCACTCTCTTATCTCTATTTTTAGGAAATAATTTAAATCTCATTTCCCTGTTTAAAGCTTCAAGCAATCAGAGTGCTCTTTTATTTGTTGTTTCTGATAAATGTCCTTTGAGCAGACTTGGTTACCTTTCCTCTTTGGGTCATTTTATCCAGACCTTGTTTTTCTAATAATTTCCCTAAATACTTCTATTTAGTTGTCATTTCCATTTTAGTGGTTGGCAGCTACTTCAACAATAATAAGCCACTGGTTTTATTACTCAAATGCAAGAACAGGGTAAAAATCAGGATGAATGAATGATGAATGAAATGAGCCTGGGAAGTGGTTTGCCTTATGGTGGGTGTTTTCCTGCATTAGATAGTCACTGAACTGTTTTTGAGGAGAAAAAGAAAAATCTTTTATTTCCTGGAGAAAATGTTTGTCAGACCATTAACCTTTCAGATTCACAAACAGTGATTGATGAAATACTCTCTAAAACTTAATTGTTTTTAACTGCTTCTGTACAAAAGCATTTGAACAACATAATCAATCAGCTTGGAGAAAACACTTCTCAGCAGTCTGTAAACAAAAAGCTTTGTTTGACAGTGCAGGTCTCAGAAGAACCTCCAGGGCAGTCACAGAAGACAGATCTGTTTCCACCAAAATTTCAAATAAAAGTCTTAAAGATGACATATTTCATACTTTGTGTTAGATGTACGTCTTCTGTTAAAAACCCCATACGAGGAAAATTACTCTTACTTGTACCTTTTGTCTGCTACAAAATTAAATACTTAAGGGACGAGCATTATGAGGTTTTCTAACAGGTCACTGTAACTGATTATTTGTAAATTTTATTGTAAATGCCTAGAGATGGTTTTGGCTTGTTATTTACAGCCTGCTTATGATTTACGACCATCTTCTAAGGGCTGTGGGGGAACCATGGATCCTCGTGTCAAAGGATTGAAATCCCAAGCTTTTTCAGATACTTGTTTCAAGATGTTCACTTCCTTTCTACAGGCTATCTCTTTCTGTCCCATATCATGGAATCATATAGAAGTTCAGACCATGTGTTTGTCTAAGCTCTCGTCCTATTTCTGGTTGGACTAAGTATATATTGTTTAATTTTATATATGATGCTATTATATAGATCAATATGTAATTTTATAAAACACATGTTTTGCAAATCATATATAATATAATATTTTGTCATATACTACATATATTGGCTGGGTTTTTTTTTATATAGATGTATGACAAAGAACAGTAGAAGAACAGAACATCCAAATCCAAATAATTAGATTGTTTCAATCTGATTTATACTTGGGTGTTTGGTGCTAATGGTCTTATTTGATATTACTTCTTATCTGATCTGCTAGCTAATTGCTAATTATTGATCATTTACCAACAGCATATGAAAATTAAACTTGAAAATCATTAATTTAGTTTACATTGGCCTTTTTTCTTTTTTTGTAAAAACAGGTTCATGGCTCTTCAAGTTTTCTGGAAGCTCTTACACAGAAATAGTTCAGAAATGATTATTAATTGTTTAAACATTGTTTCAGCTGCTTGATTGGGTTTGAGGATGCAGTGGATACTATTGTTACACTTAGTGATAGGACAAGTTTCAAAATTCTTGAACTTCACATGATTGAGGATTTGTATTAAACTGGTTTGGTGACATAATTCTACTTTCTCTATTTAGTTTACTCTCAGGGTATTTATCTTTCTGACTTTTTTTTTCTTTAGGATACTGCCAGTAGTCTCAGCCCCCTTTTTTCCTTACATTCTTCCAGCTTGTAGATTTGCATTGCTGACAGTGTACATGAGTACACATTTATTTTCTCTTCATGAGTACCACGGGCTTTATATCTGGTTTTGTTTTAATATATGCAAGTAAGGGACTTCAGTGTAGTGTCTTATTAAAGCATGGTCCCAAAGATAGAAGCAAAGATGGATTTTTAAGTTTATATGTTCTTATTTCTTGAGAAGTTATGTAGACTTCTTCTAAAGGTAATTAACTATTGAAGGAAAGCCAAACCTCAAATTTAAGTGCCTTAACAGAGTAAGTTTAGACATGGTAAGTTTACAGTATAATAAACTCTTCTGTGCGCGTAAAGGAAGAAGAGGAGTTGTCTATCCTGTCACAGTGCAAGCTTGTTCAGCTTCTAGCAGCTGTTGCAGACTCTCCTAAACAGCTTTTTGCTTTGGATTATAGTGCTGTGGATGCTCACAGTTGTTTCCCATACCCAAACTTTCCCAGCTCCACAACTCTTCATAGTGACAGTCTGTGTCCTCAAAAGGAGTTCAGGGTTGAAATCAGGTCTTTCAGCACAGTTCTTTCAGTTCATAAATCCAAGACTCACTGTCTGACACCTGATTAAGGAAAGTCAGCAAAGGCAGAAGACATCTCTGGCTCACAGAGGAATCCGTAGTGTGTAAATGATTTCTTGGATGTAAATGCACCAGAGAGATAGCTGAAGATGTACTACATAAAAAAGGGTGGCTAATCATTTTACTGCACTGACACAAGGGATTACTGTATTTTGTGTTTAGGAAGCCGTGCTCAGGCAGGTTTTTGTTTTGTGGCAGATTTAACTGCATGGATGTAGCAGGGTATGAGATGAGCTTAATTTAGTTCAGCAAAATGGAGATTGAGAAGGTGGTCTGATTACTATGTGTTTGTGTGTTGCAGGTAACCAATGTCAGGGAAAAGTGCTACTTAATTTGAATGAAATAGATCTAAACTGGTGATTTTTAAATTTAGTCTGAAAACTAGATTAATGTTTCTGAGTACTAGAACAGTCAAATTCAAGATTAGTCTTTCAGTGGGATTAATGAGAGAAAATTAAATTTCAGCAAGACAGCAATTTCCTTTAAGACAGAGTCTGATATTTTAATGGGAATTGTTTGAGGTGGGATCTGTACTTTTAAGGGACTTGACTCCATCATCCTTCTGTGGTCTATATTCCTGCTAAATTGTATACATTAAAAGAGGTCTTAATCTCACCTAATCAGCTAAGTTTCTTTTTGAAACAAGGGAAAAATATAGGTGCTCCATTTAAAAAGTAGGTAGGAGAAGTGTCTCTCCTTCATATACAGAGAAGATCAAAATGACTAATTTATACTAAAATTCTACTGATCCTATGGTGGAAGTGAGATGAGTACTGTCCTATATGATTCACACAATGAATCTTCTTATACTTAAAATAGAAAATACACTGCAGACTGTGTGACTTCTGCTGCTCTCTTGCATTTAACTTCTTACTTTGTAGAACTCCTTCCTGTAATGTGATATCCAAAATGACAGTATTCTAGACTTGGTCATACTGGCTCTTCAGTATTAAGTAGTAATAAGTGTGGTTATTTAGACTGCATTTGCCCAAAAGTGCATTAGTAGTCTTTTGCAACCAAGAGTTACAGTCTGGGAAGGATGAGGTTTCAAGTGGCTTTAAGAATTATGTGGCCAGCATCTATGAAAACAGATGCTAACATGGGCATCTTTTTAATAAAAAATGGACTGGAAGGACTTTAGCAATCATGAAATAAATGTGAACATCAGATCATAACAGGACTGAACAAATCATCTGGATTGTCAAAGTCCTTTCCTTGCTCTTAGAGGCAATCAAGTGTCTTATACGTTACTTAACAATCTCCTGAATTAATATTTACTTTCTGTATCTAGTTAAGCAGAAATAATAAAATAGAAATTTTAGCTTTCTTTATTACTATTAAACATCTTTATAGTCTTGTGCTGCAAGAACTAATTTTCATTACAAACCCTTAACTTTAATGAGCTGTAATTGCAATTGGGCAAACCAGGAAATATATTTCATACATTTAAAATGTACTGACACAAGGGAAATGGATTAGATTGAGATTCTAGAAGTCCACATCAGACATGCATTACAGTCCAGCAAACAATGCAAAAATCTTTTATTTCTTACTGTAATAGGTTCTAATCCAGAAGGTGAACTACTATGTAAGGAATGTATGTACCTAGTCTCCCATTTAAGCAATGATTTTCTTCTAAATATAGACAAGGAAAGAGGAAGTGCTACTAGACAAGCAGCTAATTCTAAGTAATTCTCACTAGCAATTTACTCTTTGTTTTGATAAATCATACTGAATGTATTGCTAGAATAGAAATATAATGTGCTTCCATTATATGAAAAATGAACAAGAAAGTGTTTAATAAACTGCAGGTTTTGGCTGTGTATTGGGTCACTTCACCACCACAGGCTGGTTATGCTGCTGGATCCAGTGACAAAGGACACACGTGAGACTGAGGTACTCAGTGCTTTCTTTACCTCAGTTTTAAGCACTGAAGTCAGTTGAACAGTGTGAGAGACTAGAAAAAAATGATTACTGACTCAAAACAGCTAATAAAATAGTGTGTGGGGGGTAACACAGGTTCTGTGTAGGTAGGATGGTGCACTGCTCCACACCCTGCCTCTGGAGCCTGCAGTCCAGCCAAGAATGACTATTAGCCCCTGGCACACCAAAAAACCCACGTGGGTGGAGGGCCCAGAGAGACCAGAGCAGATAAAAGCAATTGCGCAGGTATACATTTGGTCATGTCCCTATTGTCTTTGATTTTATGGCAGCTGAGACCACACTGGAAACAAGGTGGTAGCTATATCTTTCTTTTCCCTCTCTCTCCTTTTTTCCCCTCTTTCTCTCTCTTTCTTCTCCTAATTTCCTCTTCTCAAAATCTGGGTAACTTAAAGTAGAACAGGTTAGAGTTTGCTAAGTCAATGCTTTGTGGAATGCTTCATTTTGATTAAATGTTGCTTTACAATCTTCCAAGTACCCTAATTTTCTGAAGTTTGCAAGTAAAAGTTTGTTGTTTAACCTCCTGAGAACACTGCTGCATTCTCCCTTACACCTGCCTCAGAAAGTACCTAAGCCCTCTTTAAGTAACTTGCCGTGTGAGTTCTGGGCTTTAAAAATGATGGGTGTACATGAATTCTGTTAGTCTTCTGCTTGCTTCTAGTGTGCTTTCAGAAAACCTTTTTTTGATGCTCTTCACATCCTTTGCTACTTTTAACTCCAGCCAAACTTTAGCTTTCCTAACTCCATCTTTGCATATCTTTGCATGTATAAATATAGTCTCAGTGCTTCTGCCAAAAGTGAGAATCAGAAGAATAAGGATAAGCAGTACAGTTGTGTTATTATGTGTTGAGCAGATGTGAGGAATTTAGGCTGTTTATCTGAGGCTAACATAAGCATAACATAGCTAGTGTTATGTTGATGATGCTAACCCTCCTATAGGTGGTAACTAATGTACAAAGAGGTGGAGTTCCTGCTCTGAGTCCTGGTCTCATGTAAAGGCATCTCAGTTTGCCTTTACTGATTGTAGGAGTTTGCGAGATTAAACTCATTAAGCTAAACTTTGTGAACAATTCCCATGTAATGTAAGAGTTGCAGGATGGCTTTTTGGATAGCAGATATTAGCAGGAAGAGCTTTCATGTACAATCACAGCACGTATGGTAGGAATGGAGAGAAACTGAGGGAGTAAGGATGGAGGGAGATAGACCCATGATACCAGCTGAAGCAAAACAACAAATATTTCTTAAAACATGATGTTTTGGGTCTTTAGAATGAATTGGAGTGAGATAAGATAGAGGAAGCATGGTTACTCTGGGGATTTCTAAGGTGAGAGATACTACATTGTCTTTTGCTGAAACAGAGTCATCACAGTAGCCTGAAGAGGTCATGGAGTTGGAAATTGCAGTAGCAATAAGGACACTTGTAGCAGCCGATATGTTGACATACACTTGTGTTAATTCAAATCTTTCAAAGCCTTTCCTTTGCTAAATACAAGAAGTGTATTTAAAGATCAGTACATGATAGATACTAGATACTTGTTACTTGCTTCTGCTCCTAGTTGAGTCAGCTGTAAAACTCACACAGAAAATTTTAGCACCTATAATAGCATTTATTGAGCAAAGAACTTTAGAAGGGGCTTACTGCTGCACAGCTTCAGTATTGATCAGGATATAATAGAATTTGAAATTTAATTTCATTAGTTGAACTGGGAGCTCAAACTTAGATGACACATGGTTAACCTGCTATTGAGTGTGTCCTGCTCTTGCAGTTCAGTTGAGTTCTCTGACTTCATAGCAAGCACTGGAAGGAGGCACCATTCATTTGAATAATAAAACTTGCGTTTTGATATTGCAACAGCGCTTACATTTGACATTAAAAAAATTAAAGGGAAACTGAGCGACTGATACTCCAAATAAAGCTGATTGCAAAAATTTAATCAAGAAAAGAGCTAAATTGCATGATGACTTCTCAGATAGAGGTGGATGCTTTCACTTTTTGCTACTCAGACTTCTTAGCCCTGTGGAATCCAAACAGCATAATAGCTCCTACTATAAAGTAAGTAGGAAAATGAAACACAAATCAAATATAAGTTTAAGAAGAGGTTGACTTACAGAATATCAAAGCAGTCTAAATGAGGCAAGCATAGTTATATGTACATGTAGCTATTAAATGTAATAATTATTTTTTTTGTTTAAATAAATAGTTTTTATTAATTGTTAGTAGGAAAATATTTCCTCTTCTTTCACAAAATATCTACAATACAAAATGTCTAAATCAAGCAGAGTAGTATTTAATTTTATGTTAAAAGTAATTTTGAAAGCAAACGTTTTTATTACTAATAAATACAGATCCTGTGAACTGTGGAAATGTAGCTCAGGAAAAAAGCTATATGCTCTTTATTTTACATTTATCCTAGTTTTCCTCTATATATGTGTCGAATCTTGTAAGTAGGCTATATTTTCACAATTCAGAGTATTCCTATGACATCATGTTTGTAGAAAGTTCTAGAAGCAGTACAAAGTTTTTGTATCCAACTTTTATCAAAAAATTCTTTTGCATTATTATTTTTTATCAAGTAAGGTCCAAAGTCAAACCATGTTTAATTAAATTTGGTAGCGGCATACATGTACAAGGCACATAAGTACACTATGCATTGTTTGTTTTTTCTTTAGTTGTATTTAATTTCACTATGAAAATGAATTTTTTTCCAAGCATTGCACAATTTGGATAAGCAAAGGCAGTGGTGGATGAAAATTAGTTCTGATCAGTTGATCAGCATCAACTGAATGTTTTTTTCTGAAACATTTCTGTTACATTGAGCCTCTTTTTTCTAAGAAGTTAATAAAACTCAACAAACATACAGCCCACTTAAAACCCCTGACTGAGGTTTAATTTAATGGGGGTATTTAAGTCCTTTTGAGTACTGGCTCTTATGGAAATTAAGGAAGTTATATCCCTATGGTGTTGTTATGGTCATCTCTTAAGAGTTGTTCAGTGCATAAATCTTAAAACTCGTAATGTTTTAAAATTTCACTTTACATTATTTTCTCTCTCATTCCCCTTCTGTCCACATCAGTATGGCTTTAACTTCCTTCTCTTTCCTGACTCCCAGTTGATTTCACCTCATCAGTATACTCTCATATTCCACGTGTGAAAAAAATATTCAGAACCTTTAAGGTACAGCTTTTAAAACTGTAAACTCTGGTGTCTGCTTTCTCTGCTATCATCTCCTTTTAGCATTTCATCCCTGTTCCAATTTAACACACACATTTACAGTCAAACAACTGTAGATATTTCAACAGACTGGATTCTGTTTAGTGACTTTCAGGTTTTGGCATCAATATTATCATGAATGTCTATAAAATTTTCATTCTTTCAGTTTTCGTGTTTTCGATGAAACCTCTCCAATGGCTGTCTTTTCAACAAATGTATGTCCTGGAAATATGCATAGAAAAATTTCAACTAGCCATACAACCTATTCACCTACAAGACATTAGCATATATCCATGCTCTCTCTCTCAGATGCTCTTAATCCACAGTAACCGAGACAGCCTTTGCAGAGATCTTGAGGAGTAGAAGATGATGGAATCTAATGTTGCTCCCTCTCATTAAATGCTAGGCATAGTCCAAATGAAGGCTATAAACTTGGTATCGTAGCACAGTATTAGTACTCTCTGCGCATTGAACAATGTTACTATTGTCAGTTGGGATATATTCTTGCACAAAAATTGTCCTTTTGTATTTAAGACTTTGGCAATTTCAGGCATTTCCAGTGCTGCAGAAGTCTGTATCACTGGAACTGAGAAGGCAAGAGGAAAAAAGGAAATTTATACTAAAGTTAAATACAGACATTTAAATTCATATTCATTAGTAAGTATTTAATGAATAAAATATTGCTCATGGTTAGTATTTTGTGGGAAATACTGAATATTGTGAAGTGTGTTTGAGCATATGTATGTAAAGAATCATTAAGCTACTATTCAATAAGAAAAAAGATGAAGTTGTAGTGAGTATTATGTAGTTTAGCAGAGTAATTCTAAAAGAGAAAATTATTCACAATTGAATTTCTGTTGAGGATTGGGATCTTAATTGACTGAAATAACAGTGACAAACTAGATTTTCTTCTTGTTAAAGAGAATGTAACATATTTTGTAGCATTCCTGAATAAACTTAACTTTGATCTAGTTCACTTTATGTTTTAATCATTAAATAATTATTAATGAAGTAATTAATTACTATAAAAGGTTAGGGATGGCTGAGGGTTTCAGTAGTAGCAGACTGGACAACATTTCAGAGCTATCATGAATCAAGAATTGGCAGGATTTATTGCAAGGCCACTGAGTGAAGGAAGAAATAGGACGTCAAAGTTATGAACTTTAATAGTGAAAAGGATGGTGGAAATAGGGAGTAAGATATGTCATACAGTGTAGTTGTATGCTTTTATCTTATCCTTTCAATTTATGACTGAGTATTCAATTAAAGATGTCAGAAAAGCCAGCAGGGTGAAGAGGAGAAACCAAAGCCAAAGTGTAAGTTAGATAGTTGCTGAAATAGATACCACAAACATCGAGGGGTTTTTTTCCCTTCTCTGAGAAATTTTGGATGTGTGTGTGGGCTCTCGGCATTTAGCCGGAGTCAAACCATAACAAGGGGTCAGAATATTAAAAGCAAGTGAAGTCAGCCTGCCTGCTTTTCTGAAGCAGAAGGGAATTTAGAGTTTCCATGTCTGTGTGCCCTGCTGTCCTGAGCAATCCCTCATTCCTCATCCCATGACTGCTGACTCCTTTCACACTGTGACTTGTTTTAACTATGAACTGTGAGGAAAACATAAGGAAAAAAATATAGCCTTAAATGACGATTGATTAGGGCTTTTTCTTCTTGTTGAAATAAAATGTAGTTGGCTACTGATTCCAGGGCTGCGTAGTGACTGTGGTTACAAACTGCATCAAAGTCAGAGTTTCTAGTCTCCCCGCTCTATTAAAATTATGCAAAAGACAAAGAATTAAAATACTTTTACTAATTATTATTTAAAGTGGATATACCCTTGCATAAAACTGAACTGATAATTTTTCTATTTCCACACAGCCGAGGCAACGAGAACAGACTAGCACTGCGAAGACAGACCATTCTCCGGGAGAAGGGGAGGAGGCAGGCCAGTCGAGGGCCAGCATATATGTTTAATGACCACTCAACAAGTCTTTCTCTTGAGGAGGAGCGCTTTTTGGATGCAGCAGAATATGGAAATATTCCAGTGGTTCGCAAAATGCTGGAAGAATGTCCGTCACTCAATGTGAACTGCGTGGACTACATGGGACAGAACGCTTTGCAGCTGGCAGTTGCCAATGAGCACCTGGAGATCACAGAACTCCTGCTGAAGAAGGAGAACCTGTCTCGGGTGGGGGATGCCTTGCTTTTGGCTATTAGCAAAGGTTATGTTCGGATAGTGGAAGCTATCCTAAATCATCCCGCGTTTGCTGAAGGCAAGAGGCTTGCATTGAGTCCCAGCCAGTCAGAGCTCCAGCATGACGACTTCTATGCATATGATGAAGATGGCACACGGTTTTCTCATGATGTTACACCAATCATTCTGGCTGCTCACTGCCATGAGTATGAGATTGTCCACACTCTGCTGAGAAAAGGAGCTCGGATTGATAGGCCACATGACTATTTCTGCAAGTGCAGTGAATGCAATCAGAAGCAAAAGCATGACTCTTTCAGCCATTCTAGATCCAGAATCAATGCCTACAAAGGTCTGGCCAGCCCTGCTTATCTGTCTTTGTCCAGTGAAGACCCTGTAATGACTGCCTTAGAGCTCAGCAATGAGCTGGCCGTGCTTGCCAACATTGAAAAAGAGTTCAAGGTAAGTAGAGGGGTATTGATTCTGACAGACAGATTGCAAAGTTCTATCGAAGGTTTTTCTCCCATTCTGCTCATAGTAAGAGATCAGCATCATCTTCATAAATCAGCAGGATAATTTGGGAAGAGATATAATTGCTTAATGAATGAAAGGTTTAAATCTTGGAGAATGTCTGTGTGCTGATTGTAATTCATGTTGCTTGTGTAGAATGTCTCAGTAAACTGATTTTCTACTTCCTATCAGGCAGGATAGTAAAGGTGGCCCTTCAAACCCATGACTGAAGCTGGCTTAGGGCAGGGGAAAGAGGAGACTAAAGTGGTGCTGTTTGGCACTGTTTGGCAAGACAAGTTGCATGATTCTATTAAAGGCTCGATCATTCTCACTATTTTCTCATAGTTGAACTGTAAGCTTTCTCACTCCTCACAATGTTTTGCATTTATTCACAAAAAGGGCTCTAAATAAATGTCCTTCTCCTATTTTAATATCCTGCTCTTTTTTTTTCCCCTGGTATTTCTAGTCACCTCTTCCTCTTTTTTACTTACTTGCACTTAGTTATATGTCAACTTTCTGAAGTTAAAGTGTTGTACACTTGTAAAGTTTCAGTGTTGTACAGTACTTAATATTTCACAAGTGCATGATTTTGAAAAAAATATGAATAGTTGAGACTTGAAACATGAGTGTTCTATGGTTTGGTTTTTCTGTTATGTAAATACAATGGTGTACAACCTACAGAAATATTTTCCACAGTTCATTTGCAATAAGACAGTAAGAATGCAACCTTTTTTCTCTCAGTAAATGCAAAGTCAGGCTGTGTGCAGATATTGCCATTGCCACTTATGACTTAGGTTAGCTAAAATCACTTAAACTGGGTTTGCCTTATGGGACCCTGTTGAAAACAGATGCTACTGTGATGGAGCAAGATATGTAGACTTCACTAGCAGGAGATCAAACCACCTCCAAAGCAGTAATAGAAAAATTTCTAACATGGGGTTAGGAAGAGTTTGGAGTTGTCGTGATCAATATTTAATGTTCGTCTTAGCAGTGTCACAGTTCATAAGGCTGTGAACCAGTCGTTACTCAGCCAGCCTGAGCTGAGATGCTGCAGTTCTGAATGAATTACTCCTGAGTTGTGTTCATAGGTGTATCTTTCTGGCACCAGTCTGTTGTAAGAAATGGAAATACTTCTTGGAGAGGGAAAATAAGGAGAAGTAACGTGCAAGGTGATCTTAAAAACAGCAGCTAAACATCAGAAATTGGAGCAGAGAATTTTTATCATAAGTTTATAATATATATAATTTTATAATGAAAATTATAAGACAAAATTATGAAAGGACTGTGTCAACTTACTGCAGAGGTGCACATCCGACTTATGAAGTCCCTGACATAAATCCTTAGTACCTCAGTGGACTGAGATTTCATCCACTGCTTTCATGCACACTTCAGAAAAGTGTATTTAAACCACATACTCATTTCTTTCTCTTTAGCAGCTGCTGATGGGAACAAAGAGAGTTGATTAACTTAAAGAGGAGTAAATTTAGAACAGAACAGAAAGCCATTTTTCATACATCATAAATGCAGCCTGTTAAGTTCACAGCTATGTTGAGATAAATAGCATGTCTGATTTGTAGGAACTGTATAACTCCTTTTACCACAGTCAGAGTGACACAAGCTAAGATAATAATAAAGATAAATAAAATCGTCATCTGGAACAGTCAGCAAGAAGTGTCTTTCAAATGTATGCTGCTGTACACAATCGGTGAGATGAACTGGGAGTACACTATTTGTCCCTGGCATCACCAGGCAGGAAATGGAGCACACAGGTGAGAACAGGTGGACTGGGTCACAGAGCAAGCTTCTGCAGCCTGCTCTGAAGTGCCATAAGGACGTCCTTCTTGAGGACTTCTGTTTTTCTAGTTTCTCTTTTGTTTCAATTGCTTTCTCTAAAATTAGAGCTTAACCTCCAGTCTAGTGTTGTATAAAGAATTTCAACAGATTTTGAGGTATTGTCCCCCAGCAGAAACAGGAGGCGACATGAGAGGCAGAGCAGCTCCACATTGCTGGGCACTAATCATCAAGGCTCTGCTGGGAACATAGATACTCTTTGAGTAGAGTGGAGGTGAATCGGAACAATGAGGAACAGGAGCACAGGGCAACACAGAAATTTAACTCTCCTTTAATTTGAGGTTTCACCAGGAGCAGACAACGTAAGATCTTTTGGGAATGTTTTTATAGGTACTAAAATCCCATGGTGGATCTGGATAAATATTAAAGACCATGGTGTGCTTTATATGTTCATTGATGAGAGTTAACATTTACACTATTGATAAATGATGAATGTTTACCATCAAGACAGGCTAGCAACTTGACTGCGAAATACATGGCTTAGGTTCAGTGGAGGCAGTACAAGTGTGTACAAGTTACAGGAGATGAACACACTCAGCTTTATGGAGTGTAGTCTAGCTTGTGCTCCTGCAAGCTCATGTCCCTGCTTGTAGCTATTTATCTAAAAATTGTTACCCTTACTTTATTTCAGGAGTTTGCAACAATTACCTGGACAGTGTAGTTGCTGCATAAAAATGTGTGTCATAAAAATATGTTACATATGTTAGTGTAGTCAAAACAAGTATATTTTTAGTGCACAGGCTAGCTGGGCATGGCAAATATTTAGCTCCACCTAGGGTTTGTCTGAGCCTTTTGAAGTATTTCAAACCATACCTAAATGGAAATGGAACTTTCTGGTAACACACTGTTTTAAAACTCACCTCTTTTATAGTGCTGATGGGGTACTGTTACAGGAGAACTTTCAAGCATGTGCCTACAGCAACCAGTGGCGTAGGTAATTCTCAGGTCTTCCTCAGAGGCAATAGAAAGGGTCAATGCTGAACTGTGATGCTGGTTGTTTTATGACTATCTTATAGATTCTTTCTCTGTCCTAATATTACAGAGAACACTGACCGTGAAACTGTGGTTCACATAGGATAGGAATGCCATAATGAGTGGAAACCACTATTCTCTGGAATAAACTCCTTTCTTTCTACAAACAAATGTAGTGCTGTCATCTAGTATTAGAAGCCTTTTGCATTTTGTTGCTGGTATAATTTTTTAAAGTGTTTTGGAGGAAAATTCTTTATTAAAAGTAAAACCAGAAAAAAGTAGAAGATTACTTCTGGTGGAAGACTAACTGGACAGATGTGTAAAGCACAGTGTAAGAATATTTTTGTAACAAACCAATAGCTAATTCAGGCTTCCTGAGTAATTCTGAGATCTTCAGGATTTTCTGAACATCATTTAATTTAGTTTTGTATCATAGAATCATAGAATGGTTTGGGTTGGAAGGGACCTTAAAGATCTAGTTCCAGCTTCCCTTCCAGGGGCAGGGAACCTTCCATTAGATCATATTAATCAGAGCACCATCCAACCTGGTCTTGAACATCTCCAGGGATGGGGAACCCTATCTGGATAACCTGTTCCAGTGCCTCACCACCCTTACAGTAAAGAATTTTTTCATAAAAAAATCCTGCTGCTTCAGTTTAAAGCCCTTCCCCCTTGTCCTATCACTACACACCTTGGGAAAAGTCTTTCTCCACCTTCTAGTAAGCCCCCTTCGGATACTGAAAGGTGCCACAGGTTCTCCCCAGGCTGAACAGATCCTGCCTTGATAAGAGAGGTGTTTCAGCCATCTAATCAACTTAGTGGCCCTTCTCTGAATTCACTTCAACAGGTCCATGTCTTCCTTCTGTTGAGGGCCCCAGATCTGGACAAAGCATGGTATCCATCCATACTCCAGATGGTGTCTCACAAGAGCAGAGTAGAGGGGCAGAATCACCTTCCTTGTCTTGCTGTCCACAGTGCTTTTGATACAGCCCAGGACATGGTTGGCTCTCTGGGCTACAACCCGTGGGAATATATTTGAAGGAAAAGGGATATGTGAACCCCCAAACTAGGCCTCTGTAGAGCTCTAAGGGTAAAAGGATGAGAAAAGCTCAGTAACAAGAAAGTGGCTCAGGCAGTGTAGGAGGTAAGAGCTAGTCGAGATAAAGATACATTTTTAGTAGTGAAGGTCAGCTTGCTTGAGCAATAAGGCACCAATGAAATACAAGTAGAAATATGTGCACCGCTGTGTGTAGCCAATCACAAAGAGTGTATTTGTAAGTGTGGAGAAAGAAGTGGATAAAAGTAACTGCATGATAAACAATAAATGGTTTCTGAAAATCATACTGATCTGCCTCAGAGGTCCTGGAATTATTTTCTTCCCTGTACAAAGCCCCACAAACCCACCGATGTCTGGTGCCCAGCAACATCTGCTGCCCAACCACAACAACAAGCACACACTGCTGGCTAGTATTGAGCTTTTCACCCATAAACAACCCCAGTCCTTCTCCCCAGGGTTATTCTTGACCCGTTCCCTGCCCAGCCTGTGTTTGGGCTTGGGATTGCCCTGACCCAGGTGCTTAGCATGGCTAAGTGTGCAGCTTTACAAGATGTGATACTATATAGAATATTTTTACTTTTGGAGATTATGCTCATGTTTTCTGTCACCGTGATCGTTTGCTCACCCTAGAGCTAATATCTCTACTATGCCCATAGAGATGTAGATGATACATGACAGATGTCCTGCAGAGATGTGACCTGGAGTTTTGAGAGGGACAGCTGTGGCTCAGTGCTGTTCAAAATGGATAAGATTAGCATGTAGTACAAAGTCCAGTGCCATTATGACAGTAACAAACTGATTTATTGTTTAATGGTATGGAATGGAAAATGTATTTTTAAGTTAAATATAGACATGCTACTCTTTTCTGTAAATTAATCCCCTTATAAGGTCATCTGAGTTTGCTTTTCTGATGAGAAGCAAAATTCAATGTATCATCTCAAAGTCTGATTTTCTGGTTTATTTCATTTATGTAACCCTTGTTATAGAAACTGGATTCCAGTCTTCACTACGTCTATTGTCAGCTTTCTTAAAGAAAATATAACATCACCTGTTAGAGAAGGACTGGAGAACTGAAGTAAGGACCACCTTGATAAGGGAAATGATGTGTTTAGCTACCTACTAAGATGCCTAAATCCAACATTACATCCCACTTACATTCACAAAGCACTTCAAAATCCTAAATCCACTAGGTCCTAAACTCTTAATTTCACTAGACCAGTTTACTCAGAGCCCCATGTAATAAGCATAGCAGTATCCATGTTCCTGATCTTGGCCTTTGCAGTTCTACTAAGCAGGGCCAGAACATGGTCTAGAGCACTGCTCCATCTCATCTGTGGGGTTCAGTGTCAGCCTGCATCCTTAGAGCATTCTCATCCCAGGCATGGTCTGTGGGGGATAGCAGGAGCCTGTGATCTTGTGATAGTCACAGGAGACTGTCAAGAAGGACCCTTTCTTCTGGAAGAAACAGTTGTGGTGATACTCTCTTGCTGTCCTGGCTATCAACATCTTGTTCACCCAGTTCCTCATCCCCTATAGTGCTCACCCCAAATCATCACCTTCCTTTTGCAGGGTGGAACCAGCTAGTGCTGCCTCCTCATTCTTGGTGTGGTGAAATTGGCCAAAATTTGGTTTTTCCTAAACTGCTGAAGAGGCCTGAGCCAACGTTGTCATATACATAAAATAAAACACACATTCTTTACTGAAGAATTAAAGGCTCATTCTTTTTAGAGCCTCCAACTGTAATTTAATTTCTATCTCCCTTCTTAAGTCTCCCAAGAATACTTTTTAATTCACTGTTTATAGTTAGTGGTAAAGGAGAACTTGTGGAATTATCCATGCCTTTGTCCATTTTCAAAAATAAGTTAAGCCAATGAATTGCCTCATTGGCTCACATTAGTGGTAGGAGACTCTGGGGAAGGGGCAGCTTTCTGTGCATTCAGAGACACTGAAGAGTGTATCAATGATTTTTGCTGTCATTTAAGTAGACCAAAATGACAAGGGGAAAAAGACAGTCCATGCAGTAGTCTCTGCAAGTTAACACACTTGATTTCTTAGAAACAAAGTTCAGACCCTGACGAATCTTCCTGTAGCACTTTAAGACATTATCATCCCGTCTGTCCTCCATAACCTTCTGTGAAAAGATAAATTCTTCTTGAGGGAATAGTCTCAAGACAGCAAGCTCTGAAATGGATCAGGGATGTGCTCTGCCTTCAGCTGACTCTGTCTATGAAGTGGGTGAGGTGGAGACAGTGATGGGCAATGCTCAGTTCCCCAAAGCTTGTTTGCCACAGCCTGACTGCCAAGGACATTTCACCTCAGCTATCCCTGCTGATCACAGCTGTGGCAGTATATCATGGGAGGGGAAGCTGTTTTATTGCATTTGCAAATGAGAAAACAAACTGATGGAGTTTATGGATGAATTTACTGGGTGCTAATATATACCCTACTGCTGTGTACAGACCTAAATTCAGATGGGATAATTTTTGCAAATTGTGAATAGAGGATGTGGCTCTACATAAAAGTGCCAATTCAGTACTCATTTTGGTAAATAGGACTACACTCAGAAATAAAATATTATTAATTAGAATAAATGATCATATAGGCTTCTGTTTTGAGACTACCTGAAAGCATTGGACTCTCCTGTGAAGTAATGGTCTCCTCACATACTGTTTTGAAACTCCATGTCAGACCTCAGTCACTTGAGTTGAAAAATACTGATGAAGAATGTGTGTGGGTGTGGATAAATGTACGTATCTCCCACCAAGAAATATACACATACTAATATTTTACAATATTTTTTAATAGTTATTATGAGGGCCAAATGATTTCGTTCCTATATTTATTGAAAATTATTAATTTTTTCATTTGACTTTCAAGGGTCAGATACCAGTTTGGAACAGTTGGTACCTAATCATACAAGGATATATAGTTGCCTCTATGTTTTTCCTTCGTGAATCTAAAATATCTAATTTTCCTTTCATTTTGAAGAGGACATTCATATACTAAAATTTTTGAGTACTGAATCTTAGTTTCTGCTACAAAAGTAAAAGCCAAATGGAAGGTGATATATTACACTCAAAAAATATCTTTCTGTACTGCCAAAAAGTCAGGATTTTGGTTAGTTTCTCTTGTTATTCTTCTGAAGAGAGAGAAAAATAAATAATGCAATAATAAATTCTACAGCATGACAGGATATGGTTCGTTTTAGTATTTATCTTATGTTGACTTTGTAGATAAATGACATTGAAATGCCTTTTTTTTATGACAGATCTGAGCTATCTTGATGCTACATTATTAAAAAAATAAATCGCTAGCAATTTTATGTAGATGTACAATACTGTCTGTAACTATTTGTCTGTGAATGTTTGCATCCATCTAAGCAAAGTGTAAAACCTGGATGCAACCATTTAATATATCCAAGTAATAAACTGTTACTGTGGAGTTGTGGTTGATAAAGCACAAAGATGCATGAAGTACACCCTGGGCAAATAAATTAGGGTATCCTGTATACTCTACATAATGGTTTCTCTTCCAGGATGGAGCATTAGATGTATTATATGGCATTTAGTATTAATTTTAAAAAGGGCTAGACAGAGACTAGAAGTGGGAGAAGGGGGAATGCTATGAAGAACAGACTGGAAGAGTGGGAAATGTGTCATTGTAATAAAAGGATTTGTAGAAAGTTACTTTTAACACGCAATAGAGACTACATCAACAGTCCTGTATGGTGTGAGGTAGTTGGAGAATTTTTTTATTCTTTCGTTTAGGAGAAATTCTACAGTAATTTTGTCTTTTTAAGACATTAAAGTTACCAGAGATCACACAAATAGAAGATATTGTTGACACATGCATGAGTAATGCTTTAGATATACATCTGTATCTATACCCAACTCCCTGTCTGTCTAGCTATATTCATCTTTTATGACCCAAACACAGCTGCATGTGAGGAGAGGTTAATGAACTGTGGATTACAATGATCAAAATACCTTTCTCTGTTTTGACTTACGCCTTTTGGAAACCAGTGACCGCGGAGAACACTTGGTAGTTAAAGCAATATACAACAGAACCTGCACTTGCAGTGCAACATTTTGGCTCACATGAAGTCTGTCATGAGATATTCAAGCTAGAGAGCAGAGGTGCAATTAGGTATGTGGTATTACCACACTAGCTGTAGCACTGCTGACAATGTTGCTGGAGAAAGGCAATCAAATCTTGTGTTTGCAAGCTAGAATATATGTTGGAAAATGAGAAAGATGAAGTTCATAAGAGTAAGTCAAGGCCTAAGAAAATTCAGTGTATTTATGTAATTCTCAAGAAGGCTGGAAATTTGTTTAGATGTGTTCTGTGTAGGATACTCATCTTGTCCAATTGAAATCTCCACAGTGCAATTGTCTACGTGCGAGCTAGCTGTCTAGACTTCTGTGAGTGACAGTGAATAGAAAAATCTCCTCTGTGCTATTCATCTCAACTTGAACTGGCTATTAAAATGTGTCATGCAACATTTCTGAAAGTGTTTTTTTTTTTTACTTCAATTGCCTTGACAACAAGTCTAGAGAAGTGACTCAGATGTAAAAATTGATAATGTATATGTGCAAGGTAACCATGGTGAGACAAAAAGCACTCTGAACATTTGGTGAAGAAAAAAAACAAAACCAACATGGCAAGATGCAAAGAAACAATTCATGTTCACAGAGGTGTGGCAGGGATCTAGAAGTATTTCTCTTATGGTGGATCTAAACAACAAGTTTTTTCTTTCTTCTGTTTTCTAGAATGATTACAAGAAACTGTCTATGCAATGCAAAGATTTTGTAGTTGGACTCCTTGATTTGTGCAGAAATACAGAAGAAGTGGAAGCTATTTTGAATGGTGATGTAGAAATGACCCTCAATAATGGAGAACATGGTCGCCCCAGCCTTAGCCGCTTAAAACTTGCCATTAAATATGAAGTTAAAAAAGTAAGCAATTATGTTGATCAAACAGACATGTCATTAAATCGTGCTATTGTTAAATGTTTGTGTTTTGGTAGCCTATGACACTTAAATGAACATTTGGGCCCTTTTGCAGAGTATATTTTAAAAACAAAAGAATTCTTACCACAAATAGCTTGCAATATAAACAAGAAGCACATATTCAGGGTGGATGCTGGTCACAGTGAGTATGAGAACAAATGACTCTAAACCAATGTGTAAATATGTGCAAAATTTTCAGATATTTATTTGGTTTAATTTGTAATCTATTTTAAAGAAAAAAAAAAGATGGGAGGAATTTGCACTGGAAAGCCTGGAAAAATGTAAGATTTAATAAAAGCTAGAGAATAGCACATCAGTCCTGTGCACTACATAACAAATATTGATACACATTTGTGTCACGCTGTTATGTCTTTCTCAGAAAGTTGAGAAAATCCAGTGAAATTGTGTGTCTCACAGAAACTGTAGATGTGTCAATATGGAGGGATCAGAGAAGTAATCTAAGAATATTAGTACTGTGGTTCTCACTTTGAGAGAAAGCAGGCTTCAGGCAATGTCAAGTACGGGAGTTATCATCCCTTCTTTGTCTTGCATTCATTTCTACTGTCAGTTTAATACTTTGGTCTCCATCTGAAAAGTGCTCAGTGAAACCAGTTGAATTAGTAGCTGCACAAAGACCCTTGAATTACCCAGGAAACTTGTCTTGGGTAATATAGGTTGTAAAATTCTAGGTGATGTGTGTGTGAACCAGGGAGAAATTATTTGTGTGATGAAACTTATAAAACCAAAGACCAAGATACAGATCAGGAGAATACTTCAAATGCATGTTACCCTAAAATAGAGCCTTTCTTACAAAAATTGAGTTTACATTCTGGGGGACACCTGAAAAATTTGTATGTGAGGTGTATTTATGTGTTCATGAAAGGAGCAAAAGACAAAAACCATTTTGGCTGAACACCCACCAACATGTGAACACAAACCTGCAAAATACTTGGCAAGTAATTGTCACTAAAGAGAGCCGAAACAAATGTTGAAGAGAACATATCACATTGATTTTGTCTTTCTTAGTATTTGAGTCTTAATCCTTCCTTGAATGTGAACTTTCTTGCAACACTTTCTCTTATCTCAATAAAGACATTTCTTGCATCTTCAGCCAGTCATCCTTTGAGTATAGAGAAACATTCTAGGAAAAAACTAAACTAGATTCAGTTAAATTTTTAACTCCATTTACGAGTCTGGATATAAAAATGTACAGTGCAAAAGAATCTACTATTAATATCTGCCTTTGTAAGATCCTTCTTATACTATCCAGAGGACACAAAGAGGTTATAGGGCAGACTTCTCAGTTTTGCAGCATTTTTCCAGAAGATTCCAGAACCAAATTATAAATAGTCCTTATCTGATTTCCTGCAAGAATGACAGCTATTTTCTCATGCCAGCTGAGAAATATGGTATTTTTCGTGTTAGTATGTGAAAATAGGACATATTCTTTTGCTCACACAGGAAGGTTATATAGGATTCTTTGCAGAACAAACAGCCTTAAAGTTTTGTAATTTCTGAAGCAATGAAATCAAAATTATAAATGTCAGAAACATATAGAGTTTGTCCAGATAAATTTTATGTTAAATTAGCCTTACATGAAATGAATAGTTTGTGATGGAATAATAAATGTGTCAGTAAATAATAGTTTTTTTAAATTAAAGTATTTATTTTAAATTAAAGTGTTGTTGTTGCTGATGGCAGCATGCCTGTTTGCTGGGAGATTTGGCTTATCAAAATAGGGGGGGTTATGCCCTTTTTAATGCTTCTTTGAATATAAGCTGAGTTGTCGCTATTCCAGCATATATGAAGCATATATGTGCTTAATATAGCTGTATTTTAATAAAGGATATTCTGATAGCAATATTAGTTTTGTGCTCTTTTTCTTTATTACAGTTTGTAGCACATCCAAACTGCCAGCAACAACTTCTCTCAATTTGGTATGAGAATTTGTCGGGTTTACGGCAGCAGACCATGGCCGTGAAGTTTCTGGTTGTTCTTGCTGTTGCAGTAGGACTGCCCTTCCTTTCAATGGCTTATTGGATTGCTCCTTGCAGCAAGGTCAGTCTGTGAAATCTTGTAATGGCCTTTTCTTAACTTCTGCATCATCTGTACATATATTCCTGTCTGATAAAGACATGCTTAAATAGTACAAGTTATTTTAAAGCTAAGTTAGAATGGAATGGCTGCAAGATTGCATGTTCAAACAACTGTAATTAAGACAGGTAAATGTGTTAAATGTAATGTACATTAAATTAATTTGCAATGGTGAAGCAAAACTTGCCTTGTAGAAATCCTACTTTAGAAACAATGAATCAAATTGTTTAGTTCTTGCCTCCTTAGGATATTCTTTTTCCATTGTTTCAGAGCTGGACTAAGTTCAAGCTGTGGGTTGATTCCAATTACCTCAAAGGCAATTTTATTTTTCATGATTAAAAAGAAATAAAAGTCACTGAAATAAGAATACCAGAAATTAAAACAACCATCAGTTTTCTATAAGTGAAAATTAACTGTGTTGGCTTGCCAAGACAGTGCTAAGATTTGCCATATTTCATGAGGTTTTCAAAGGTGTTACACAACCTCCCCTGCATTGATTTGCAATGCACTGTCTGGATTTGGATGCTATCATTGTATCTGGTTTGGGTGCTATATAATGTGGAAAGCCTTTCCAATAAAGATGGATTACAATCTCTGACCTCACTGAACTGTGTGTTGAATCTGTTTCAGTTGATCACTATTCATTTTGAATGGACATTGATGGAAAATTTCCCTTGCAAGTATGTTAGAGGGGAAAAATGGCATCCTATAAAGATTATTCACCATGTTGCAGTATAACATCCACAATTCTAGCAGGCCAAATGCTGTGCACATAACAGTGATTTCAGGGGAAGAAGAAGGTTGAAAGAGAGAACTTAGGTCTTTGTGTGTTTGTTTTTTTTTTTTTCTTGGTCTTTGATAGGAGAAAGGTGGACCTTGTTTGTTTTGCCATATTTTTTCATCTCTTTCAGTCTGGACAATTAAAATCAGTTGTATTATTTTCACTTTTCTGTATATTGACTAGGGGTTTTGTGAATACTTTTGTCTTAAAACACATCTTGAGATGCAATACACTTCAGTAATTGATTTTCTACTATACCAATGACTTATCTATTTGTCATTTTCCTTTTTCAATGATATATTGGATCTTAAACTAAATTTGAGCCATTGTACATTCTGAAATATGTATTTCAGAGTAGGTTTTTAAAGTCAAGGTACAAGTGACAACATTCTTCAGGGTCTCACTTCTGTTGCTGTTTAATGGACTCATTGTGTGATTTAGATGTTGAGTGCTTTTTGTTTCATTGCATTCTGGAAATATAAAATCTAATCCACCTTTTTCACCAATTGCCATTTCATACCTTGTAGTCATACACTCATACTTCAAAAGTTGATTCTGATTTTTGAAGACAAAAATGTTCAAAAACCTCAAGATGGCTCCAATATAGAACATGATCTTTATCAACAGAGTCCATTCTGTGTATGAATGGATGGAATTTTAAGTCTTCTCCTCCTACTGAGATAAAGTACCCATTCCTTTTCCAGGTTTGGCACTATAAGGCACAGTGACAGAAAAGAGAGAAAATGTTCACAGTATTTATGTGGAAAATAACATCTTGCAGTGGACTTCTTCTGACACGTTTCTTTAAATTCTCATGCCACGTCCCTGAGAAAGGCAAAAATGGCTTTATGACATTTGCAACATCTCAGTCAGTTACCTGTAACGCTGATCAGTTTCCTCTTTGGGAAAAAGTTACTGTGAGTTTGAACCATGAATAGTGAGTTGAAGGTTTCAGATATAAAAGAAATTTAATGGAAATATGTGGTCAGTCCTGTAGATTTGGAAGGAATTCACTACCGTCAGATGCGAAAAGGAATTAAGATTGCCTCTTACTTGAATTTCAGCCATCAATCCACAAGGAGACATTTCAAAACTTTGTGAACTGTTTGCTCTGCATTTCTAATTGCTCATTCAGTGTAACTACTGATATTAACACAAATTTCTAGGATAATATTTTATTATATGACATGAAAGTAAAAACTTTTTTCAGTTATCTGCAAGAATCTCTAATGTCTGCTGTTCAGCTCTAATTAGTAATAGAATTTAGATTTTTAGCTTTATGAATTCATAAGTAATTCAGTCAACCTCTGGCCAAGATGAGGAATCTGAATTGGAAACTGTGTTGTCTTTTGCTGTTCCCAGTCACCTGAGGTTGGCATTTCTAAGGAAGTGAATAGAAAAGTGCCTACATGCTTTCTAGAAGCATGTTCTGAGAGTTACACACATTCCTCTTTTGCATTGTGGCAGAGGAAAAGAAATGGAACAATGTGTCCTGTATATTTGTGACAGCTGTGCTACCTGGAGTCCTATTTTATAATTTATCAATGCCATACTCCATAATGTTACAATACTGATTGTTTCTGCAGAGTTGCAAGAGAGGAATAATATGAACCACTGACTCCAGACCCTATCAATTTCAGGTGATCCTATATACAGACAAATACGTGTCAAAGTGCCACTGTGTAACTATTGTATATCTTGTCATAAGCCAAACCAACACTCTCCAAAACTCCATGGCAAACCAAATAACATAGTACAGGGGATGAGAATCCAAAAAAAAATCCAAAGCAAAACCCTGGATCATATAAAACACAGAGAGATTCAGAGCATTTAGAAGATCATGTTTTTGGTCTGTGCATTGGGTGGGAATTTATTATGTCAAAATGCACAGTGAAAGTATATGAGAGGGACTACAGCTTATAGAAAAGTCCAGATTTGCGAGATGATGCCTTTTTCTTTACAAGCTGCTTTTTTCCCCCCAGTTCATGTTCTCTGACCTATATCTTTTTCATAAAGAGATTCAGAATTTTGGAAGTGTAATTTCAAGATTTGATGGGATCACTGTTATATA